>JAUUEG010061498.1:0-11467 GCA_032361445.1 Panulirus gracilis | reverse complement strand
TATTGCACAATGTAAAATAATAATGCCATAGTGGTGAGGGTTATGACTATAGGAAAATTTAGCGTTAAGGCCACGTATAAAAATAAAATAACTGCTTCTGTAAAACCGCCACGAATGTGAACAAAAAACTGCCGTCACTGAAACGATTTTATTTCATGCAAAAAAAAAAAAAAATTGTGCTTAAATTTCCCGCTTTTAAGGGAGCTAACAAGAAAGCATCGCAATCACACAGATCAACAACAATCAAAATGGCGTCGCTGATCAGCCGTTCCGTGAGTATAGCAACAAGCGCTCAGCCTTGGACAATATTGAAAGCTTCAGGCGATAAACGTAACTTTAAACGATTTGTGGAAAAAGGTTTGACTGAAAAAAAAATCGCGTTAAAAGCCTTTGAAGTGACGATAACTGCAATTCGGTCATAGAATAGTCTGTCAGCTGCAGGAATACAATAACTGGAAAATCTAAAACCGGAGACATTAGGCTGTGTGGTACCTTAATAAGAACATTTAATTCTTTTTGTTAATAGAAAATAAACGTGCCTACCTACCGTGCTATTTCTCAACAACAAATCATATCTGAGAACAATTTTTTTTTCTTAGCCCAAGCAGACATCAACAGAACGTACTGAACGTAGCGAACCTGACCTTAGCTTCAGGCAGCCATATTTCAAATGTTAGAAAAAAAATGGAATGTTATGGTTACCGTTTCAATCCGATCATTGGCCTTTCCATGTCAGAGGGAGCAACATACGCATGAAACAATGGAATACAATTTAATACCCGGGAGTTCAGACAACATCCATTTCTATAAAAGAGTCCTGGTATTATCCAGGACATCTTTCTAAAGACTCTTACAACCCAAAGCTTCGCTCCTTCCAGTAGCAGGGATACTTAGGCCTCTTTAGAATGAGAGGTTTGTCACTACTGCTATCTCAGTGATACAACCCCGCCAAACGTGTAACCTCAAATATAAGTACAATGAACGTGTTTGATGAAGCTACCGTCATCAAGAGAAGAGACAATACTGAATAGATTCATTCAATAAATTAAGTCTATCAGCAAGTCTAAGGAAGATTCTGTATTTAAACGACTGACTCATTTTGCTCGAGAGGATTAGTCAATCGTATGGCAAGGATGACGTATATGAACTTAGCAGATCACAATATTTCAACCAAGAAATTAAGTCTATACAAAAGGAATCCAGTCCCTGTGCTGTAGGGTTGATCAATGACGTGAATCATTTTGCAGTGTAGGAAATGATTAGCTGGACGGTAGGGGATTAACCTGGCCGCTCAAGTGATAAATGACTGTAGTCAAGATATGAATGTACTGTAATCAGTCCTGAAGAGATTAATTCCTGAAGCTTGTGGATTATATTTCATATTCAATGAATAACGTCAATATCCTGAAGGCTTAAAGTGGCTAAACTGAAAGAGTAATTTCGTTGTAGTTAAAGAGTTAGCATAATACACTGAACAATGTAATATGGCACTGTCGTTAAGGGATTAAAATAACTGAACTAAAGCGATGAAGTCACGGACTTTGAGGTGATGAATCACTGCACTTAAGGGTAAGTCATTGTAATCAAAGGATTCAATAAATGTTCATAAAAAAATACATCACCGTAACGAAAGGATTCAGTAAATATACTTAAAGGATTTAGTCATTAAAAGCAAACAGTTTACCATCACTAAAGGCTTCAGTAAGTGTACTTTAAGGGGTCAGGTCTCGTTAGCCCAAAGATTCAATAGAAGTACGTGGATGACAATTGTAACCAAATCAAGTTTACTCAAACGACGGAATTTTTTTATAATCAACGTATTCATTAAGTGTAAGTAAAAGATTGTCACTGTACTCAAGTGATTAACTCACTTAAAGCAAAGGATTCAGTAATCATACTCAAAGTATCAATTGACTGTAATCAAAGGATGAGGTCACTACAATGAAGGAAATAATCTACATTAATCGAGGGATGAAGACAACACAGTCCTGAGAATTCATAAAAACGTCCAACAGATCCACTGATGAAGCATTAGACAACTACACATCAAAGATTCTGAATATAATGACTAAATTAAATCAAATACTTTTTTCCTGCATTCTTGGAATCAAATCACTAACTGTATCCAAACTCCGTAAGGTAATGGGATGAGATACATAAAAGAACACAGAAGGACTGACACTGAGGTGTATCTTTAATGCAGTGTCCTCAAGAGCTTTACAGTGTAATCACTGCTAAGGTATCCCTGGAATCGTAAGGAAATGCTTAATGTTTCGTGTCACATCACCAGGAGGTTCACCTCTCTTGATAGTGCCAGGAGTTACGAGGATGGAAGAGGTCTACACCCACTCACACGCAGTGACACAGATATCAACCTGGGTTGCGCATGACCGAGAAGATTTCTCGTGTGGTCAGACAGGACCGTCGTTTTCATCTCTGGGATGAGAGAACAGAATGAAGGACAATCCTTGGACAGAAGAGAACATGTTCTACGATAACTCTCAGTTTGGCCATTTTCTTTTCAGTAGTTACGTTACTGACATGGAAAAGAAGAGGGATGAACAGAGAGGTCCAAGACGGAAGATCTGACCCAAGTACTGCCGTGTGTGTGTGTGTGTGTGTGTGTGTGTGTGTGTGTGTGTGTGTGTGTGTGTGTGTGTTAATCTGTCTTGAACTCGCAGACGAATCGTAACGGTCTCCAAAAAAAAATTAATCTGTTAATTACCCGTTTCCGCTTATCAACAAGTTCTTTAGATAATCGGTCGGTAAAAATAGAAAAGATTCAGTCACACACAGTCCATCATTTCACAAATACCTGTCAGATAACTGGCACATTATTTCTAACATTCAACAGGTAGGAGGAGAGAACAGTTTGGTTCTTGTTATACCAAGTCAGTCTGAGCTCCGCCTCTCATACCATTACCATGGAACATGCCAAGTATAGTCACGTGGATGGTACATTATCACTGCCACCTCGCTGAGGGTTAGTGTTACTCCCACGTACAAAAGTATCTTATGGGAACCTCTTAGCTTTAATTCCTGGGGGATTCCATGTCCCCGAATCCATATTTACCATATGATTCTTAAGATTTGCTTGCAATGACGAGGGGGAAGTGCTTTCTCCTTTATCTGATCTTTTTTCTTATTTCTTCGCTAATTGCCCAATCTAGGTCACATATGTCGTTATTGCTTCCTGATTGGCTTGTAAGTGTTGATGGGACGAGGGATATGAAGAAGCTGATGGCTGAAGGAGGCTTTAATACCTGAGCTGAGGACATGAAGAGCATCTGCTGGTGGTGGGGCAGTAAGTCAGTGTTGCTGGAGTACATTGGTGGTGATGCAATGGTGGTGGTGGTGGTGGTGGTGGTTGTGATGGCGGCTGTGGTGGTGGCTGTGGTGAGGTACGTTTTGTGCTTCTTCAGATAAGGTGACCAGACCTGAGATTCATGATCCACTTTGGGTCTAATATTTGCTGTGAACATATTACCGAAGATTTCCTCATCCATTATAGTACTTACATATAGTACTTACATATAGTACTTACATGCGATTCTAGTGTTTGCTGGAATACAGTTAGGCTCCTCTACCGTTCTCTTGATGTGGTGATCTGGTGACAGATTAGGCACAAGGATTTTTCATATACAGATTTCTGCAGCATATCTCCCGGTAGGCAATAATCGTGCCCACTCGCGCGTGCATGTGTGTGTGTGTGTGTGTGTGTGTGTTCTCACATACTGTTCATTAGTCTTGTCATTCCAGCCATTTACCGCACAGTTGCGTCCATAGAACATGGCCGTAAGGCGGGGTACACACTATCAAACATGTGTGTCCAGCAAGGTGTTTGGTCAAACAATTTGACAACAATTTGAGAGTGTGTGGGCAGGTTTGACAAGCAGTTTGATACTCGATGGTCAAACAGCCTGTTTGTCCAGCATGTATGATCAATTCTCTTCTTTCGTTTCACAGGTGTTTCAGTGGCTATAGCTAAAAGTATAGCGATGCACGCTTTCTTCTCGCTCATGTTGAAGGGGACGTTGTCGGCAGGCATACTGACGTTTGATCAAATATCCGTTTCAGTCTGTGGCGATGCTTGAACAAACACGCTGGACAACCATGTTTGATAGTGTGTACCCCGCTTAAGACTAAGCTTCAGCACCTGGTCAGACACTCACGCCACCTCCTAAGTTACGGTTCATTCATTCAACACCACATCACTGGATGTACATTTGGTCAAGTTTCCTCATCAGGTTTGTATATCATTAGTTGCTTCATCATAGTAATTTTGGTTTTCACATATAACTTGTCTCGCCCTGAAAGTTAATGTTGGCACGGTATATGATGAACTACTTTTCCTGTATGGATCTGAGCTGCAGTTTTAAATCTATACATTTGAATTCATGGATGATAAACATCTCCCAACAAATGGGATTCATTTTACATCGGACGTAGAAAATAAATCTGTATTCAGAGATTTCACCGAGTCTAGTCCATAGAACCTTTTACCTTTTTCCTAGTTCAATTAAACCTCATTGGTGACCCGCCATACTAAACTGATGATAATGGGTAGTCATGAAAGGGTCATGAGACTAGGTAGCAATGAATGCCATTAAGTCATACAATTCATAAAAAGAAAAAAAAATGTCTCCTTTACATGTTGGACTTAATACCTTACCGTCCTATTCTGATGATAACTTATGAAAAGCATCGACTCAGAAGATTAATCTTAAAAACAATAGACTGATTCTAGGGCAATGATTTACAATTCAGAAATTTATTGCTTTCTTATAAACTAACTCTTTGGCAGACAAGAAAACATTAAGATCTCATCTGCAAAGAAAAAGGAAAAAACACTTTGTTCTACCGTAATGTGTAACGTTATACACGTTCTCAGATATGTAATATTTTCCTTCACCTCACTCACACACAACACTATCACTACATTTCCTAATATCACTTTGTTACCCTTTAGGAATATTGGGAAAATTAGGATAATAGTTGCAATGACTACTATCTGAATAATTAATACTGAGTCATGGTAATGTTGCTGTTGAACATATTCATAACAGTGGTAAACATTTGGCTACATTTACATTTTCAACAGGAGAGATTTTCGATGTTTCTTTTTTTCCTTATAATTAATCACAATTTCACCTTCATTCTCGTTCTGCAGTCATGTTCTTCTCTATAGGTATGACAGTTTCACAAAAGATTCTCGAAACGATTTATAAGGATTAATGTAACGCATCCTAGATCAGGGAGCCTTATTGTGCCACGGGATTTATCACCACACTGATCGTTCCCTCCCTCCAGCCTCGACCAACACCAGATGCCTCGCCAGGAGAGCTGGCAATTGTAGCTGGTAGCTGGCAGCTGGCCTGCTACGTCAACACTTTAAATTTTCCCCTGATCTTTTGATTTTTTGTTTTGCACTGAAGCTTCGTATCTAGAACTCTTGTTTTGGCAAATCTCTTTCTCTTTATATCAGCCTAAAGAGGAAATTCATAATGCCTTGCACACACTGTGTGTGGAAAATAATGGACAACATGATGGCCGTGGAGGTGAGAGAGATACAGAAAAACAGACATAGAGGAAAAGAGAGAAAGGGACCGATTCACAGAGACAGGAAGTCAGACATATGGAACAGAGGCGAAAACAGAGTAGAGAAAAAAGGTGGAGCAAGGCAGTAATGTATCCTCCGTTCGGCAGGTGAACAATTTTCCCACCGGCTACTCGCCATGGTTCACAGATGACCTCGTCCACAAAACATGTGACTCATTAATCAGAGTCTCTCCTGCCGGTATAATGAACTGGTAGTTGATATATTATCCACGTATTTATGGATACAGACTACGTAAATGCCTCTACAAGCGAAATTTCAAGTGGGTCAAAATGTGTCATGTCAGTTGCTACAAAGAAAGATAGATACAAGAATCAACCTTGTCTTGTGTTTATGGTTTTGTAAGACTTTCCATTCTTTCTCCTCCTCTGATTATCATTAATCGTTATGTCATCTTTATTACCATATCTTGGTCAACACACATACTGACCTCTGAGATATTAATGTATCATTCCAACAGGTACTTTTTCCATTACAAAAGCTCAATTCGCATTATATGGAATTGTTCTAATGTTTGAATTATCAATGTGTCTAAGTAATATATTGTTGTGTAAACCATAAATTTTCCCGCACATCACTTTGCTTTTTATCGTTTTCAGTATCCTTGCAGTGTACATATGCCGGTAAATATTTTGTAAACACCAAGAATACATAGATAAGTGTCGTTAACAGTATACTTATACCTATTCATTGTATGGAAATACATATCGTATGGAAATGTAGGTATGGGAGTAAACAGAGAACGGCCTGATGGTTTAGGTTAGAGACGGCCACAGTAGCTCACCCAGGCGAGAGCTGCGAACACTTGAGCTGAGGGTCTGTCATCTCTGCCTCCCGCGGGACTTTCCTTACAAGCTCACCTCATAACACCACACGTCTTGCCCAGTGTATCAGTATTTTTCTATGTTCATTTGCATTTAACTGTTTCTACTTACTGATGTTATGTATATGCTGCTCAGTTTGGTCTTGTTTTTTTTCTTCTTCCATAGTGTACATATATCAAAGCTAGTTTTTTCTGAAACTTTTTAGTAATCCTTCTTTTCTTTACCATTAGATTAAACTGAATTTCTTTGACAAAACGTAGGAATAGAACCTGTCAACAGAGTGCGACTTTAAAGCTGAAGCAGAGAACTGTATGTGTGCTAGTGACCCAGGAGCGTGCACCGTCCACCTGGTGGACAGAGTACAGAGGGAGTGTGTAGATGACTCGGGAAATGCGAAATGTGGACAGACTCACTTCACACATTGGTGGACACGCCCTCGGGGACGTTTCTCCTTCGGTGGTGACAGGGTGCGACCCTGGCGATGTGTAAGAGGTTATCTCAAGTCTGTATTTGTCTTCCTGTGAGACTTGTGGTATAACTGATGTTCATGTTACAGAGAGAATGTAGATAATCAATAGATACAGTGCATACCAGAGTGGCGCTCCCACAATGCATCACGAAACCTCTTAATACCTTCACACGTCCCATGTATCAGCCGAAAATAAGATTAAAATCCTGAATATAATACATTTAGAAAATACAACTTTGTAATGAATTCAGAGGAAATTTTTTCATACACAAAAGATGAAAATCTGGAGACTAGCAACAGGTCTATGAATTGCGTTAGAAAAAGTCTGACGTTGATGACATGAGAGAGGAGAGCCGGAGACTATGCATACCAACTGAAATTCATTCTATTACGACACACATAATCCAGGAAAGTATTGCAGAGTCTCTGTACAAACCATCTCTGGAACCGGGTCTTGAATACCTCACAAATACCATAATATGTGACAAATAAAACTCAAGATGATCTCAATATTTCTTCTCTATGCTTCATCCTTTGCTACACCAGAACTATACAGGGAAGAGAATTCTCTCCAAGTTTCATTACACAGAAGAAAATTGGATGCGCGCTTTGACCCGCCATTTCTATGCGGGTTATCACTTATACCAGGGACCCACGAGCTCGACCTTGAAGATACTCAAGTCGCTGTGGCTGTGCCTCGCGAAGACTTCAGGAGCTTAGATCCCGCCTCTCTCTATCTGGTGGGGGATGTGAGTGCGTTCGTCTCACTGCGAGATGACTAGGATGACTTCCACGACGAGATAACAGTAAGGACTACCCTTGCCTATGACTACACTGCAGGCGGCTTCACATATATGAACAGGAAGAGTAACATGAGTACAGAGATAAGGAGGCATCATTCGTCAGGTTACAGGGTTCGTCTGAACACTGACTTCAAGTTGAAGCAGAAGAATCAAATCCAGTGGTGACTGTGTTAAGAACTGACTGACGTGAACTACCAACCAGCAGCTGGAGAGTTTCAGCAACGGCGAGACAACACAATAACCTGATGAATGTCTTCCACTATAACTGACGGAAATGATCTATCCTTGATGTGTATTAGCATACTCAGCTAAGCATATTATGGTAACGCACACACACACACACACACACACACACACACACACACACACACACGGGCCGCATAGGTTCGGTTCCTCGATGCGGCAGTCGGTCCACAGTCGTAATCTTTGGAACATACTCTACCATCATACAGGTAATTCATCATTTGTCTGCTGTCCACATCCATAACTTCATCGTTCTGTGAATTTCATTCTTCAACTACACTTAGACTACATGAATTTCTCTTTATATCTTTTCTAATTAATTTCATGATTAGTTTAATGTTATGGCTCCTGGTCGTTGTATCCGTACATCATGTGAAGAATTCGTCATTATTGATTTCATCAAACTCGTTACAAACTTAAGGTCACCCTTTGATCCCGCCTTCGTCAGGGTAGGCAGCTCTAACACCTCAAAACGTTCCCTGTCACCCAGTTCTCTTAGATCTGGTCTTATTCAAGGAGACTTTTAACAACAGCAGCTTAAGTGTATGTTTAATGGTTGTTGAGACCTTTGATTCCATAAGATAAGAAGTAAACGAGAGAACAAGTAAGAGTGAGTGTGGCGTATTGTACCAAGGTACGTGCGTGTTTACCACTTGTCAAGTTAATCAACCCAGATATCAAGGAATGACACAAAACCTTGATGGTTGGTTGAACTGAAGAAGAAAAGACACAGAAACAAGAGAGAAATACCAAAAATGATATATCTGCCACAGTGAGGGGAATATAAACATATCTTCCATAGTGAGGGGAATATAAACATGTCTTCCATAGTGAGAAGAATGCAACATAACAGAAACTTACATTAATCATAAGTTTACGAGACACCTGAAGATTGTACACAGAAAGGGATACAGACGAGGACACAACACTTTCTTCTTTTTAACTAATTTTGTGTCTTATGCTGGTACAAAGTTAAACAAGGCTAACTTTTCCAATCTTAGAAATTAAAGTGGAACCGTTGTCAAGTTTTGGCCCAGGAGTTGGTATTGTCTGTCTGGTTCAAAACTTCGCTCCTTTGTGGTCTGGAAGCTATAGAGGGACAGTAGTATGCTGTTGTAATATTTCGAAGGCAATTTTTATTACGGGAAACTGATATATATGTCGATGAAAATTAAATTCACACCAACCATAATGAAGGTACTGACTTACTAAGTAATTATCACAGAAAATGGTGGAATATTTATGAAGAATGCACGGGGCAATTGACTGAACGAGAGAAGCAAACATGATATGTGGGACTTAAAAAGAAAAGATAAAAAAGTAGTAGAATTACAAGCTAATAACCATTAGCTAAACTGCTTATGTGGCGTCGTGGTAAGCTGAAGGGAGACGTGAGAGCGTTACATATACTCCCACCAATCTGTCTACAACCGTCTTGTTGATAGATATATGAAGGACGAGAGTACAGTGTTTGTGGGCCTCAAAACTCATTCATTCAGAAGTATTTTCATGCTCTTAAAACATGCACGGACACACACACACACACACACACACACACACACACACACACACACACACACACATAAAAAAAAAAAGGAATGTGTGACTTGGTTAGAACTTTCAAGTTAGTTTGATGACGCTGACAGTGAACGATGCCAAGATACAGGAACAAGAGACTATAGCAGGATACTTAGCAAGAAGCTATATGGAACAGGTTTTAAGAAGTACACTTCTACCATCATGGTAGTGAATGAATGAAATAAGTCAAATGATGATATGTGAATTCTAACTGTATGCAAGATTTTAAAAGTTTCAATATGGAGAAACTTCAAGAGATGAAGCCCCACAAATATCACACAAATATTACTTACATAAATACACACAGACGCTCAAAAATGCATGCATATGTTCATGAAGTAATTTACATATACACATAAAAATTGTACACGTATATATTAGAATATCATAATATCTTCATTCTCGCATACACAAGAACAAAGCGATTAAAAGATTTATAACACTTCAAAAAATCATCATGAAGGAAACACAATGCTTTAACTTGATTCTTGTCACCATGAAGGCGACACACAATTTCTCCACAACTGTGAGACAGCCTACCAACCGTGATGAAGTCTGTCACAATAATATCATCAACATGACATGTTTACCGTCGAGGCTGAGGACCGTGTGTGGGGGAGAGGAGGATGTTGCTCAGTTGATTGCTGAAGGTTCCTGCCTCCTGGCGCCATTCCAGCTTCACTCATATTTGCACCACTGGAAGGGAAGGGGAGGACTGGAGAAGACACATGAACAATATCTCGCTGCTGATGTTGCTGCTATTGTTGCCTTTCACACAGGCTGCTGTGTTTATTGGAAAACAGCTGAGACATTTACACGCTCAGCGGGGAAGTTATGAAGGCATGTGTGCGGCGGAAACAAATGGCTGTGATGAGTTGAAGGCGGTGGGAGGAAGCCCCGTAAACCTGGACAAGTTGTGGTCACGGGTGTAACTCTATAGCCAGTTGGACGAACGAGTCAGTAAAGTGCCATGCAACCTTAAAAGTCTGCTACCTATGCAGCAGCAATGGTTCATACTTATTCAGAGAAGAAACGCCAAGGATACTTTAGATGTGTCCTGAACTCACCTCACTGGAAAAGTTTTATGACTTGGGTGAAAGTTTAAGATCGGGGTGACTAAAACGGATGATTCCAGGCAGAAGTTTGACTGTTTTGAGCAGTTAGCGAGGCCGGTGTTTACGAAGACTTCCTTGAACCGTTATCGACCAGACCTTTTTGTTGAAGGTGATTGAGTCGGAGAACTGAGAAAGCGACAGAAGTTTGTTTACTCATCTTTGTTTGGACTGACTTAACTTCTCTGAATTCCGATCTCGTCTGGCAGAAGTCTGCTTAATGAAGACGGTGTTTGTTTAGTGAGGAAATTGCTCTATACTAAGATGTGCTGAACGCCATGTTTTACTTATATGTTCCCATGATATTTTATGCCAGTCTTGTGTTGACATTAAAGAGCATTTCCTTTCAGTGAAGTATTTCCTGTGCAACACAAGTATGACAGTTTACGACAGGGAAAGTGGCTGGGGTGAGAGTGAGATACAAAGTAGGAAAAGGGCTAGAAAAAGAATGGGCGAGTATATGGTTGAGAAGGGTGATGGCCTGTGTGTGGGGAAACAATGTGTCTTAACAACACAGGAGATGAAGAGCGTAATGGACCGAAGGAAGGAGTGAAGGGGAGGTGTAGGGATGAGGTCTCGAGGAGAGTGTAGGAAAAGGGATGAGGCCAAGAGAAGTGGTGACCGTCTGAGGGAAGGGATGAGTTTGAATGAGAAAATAAGGTGAGGGATTAGCTGGGGGAGAGGGAAATTGTGAGGCAAGAAATGGAACTGAGTTACTGAGAGGATGTGATGAGAGAGAAAGAAGTTCGTGTTGAGGATGGATTATGGGGAGGAGCAGGGAATTATGAAGGAGTTGAGTGAGGTGGGCGATGGCACGTATG
>JAUUEG010061171.1:0-11476 GCA_032361445.1 Panulirus gracilis | reverse complement strand
GTTCACTTGTCATCTTCACTACATACACTTTTCACCTTCTCTACGTACACTTGTCATCTTCACTACATACACTTTTCACTTTCTCTACGTTCACTTGTCATCTTCACTACATACACTTTTCACCTTCTCTACGTACACTTGTCATCTTCACTACATACACTTTTCTTCTCCTCTATGTACACTTGTCGTCTTCAGTGTGCGCACTTCTTATTTCCATCACGTGAATTTGCTATCTTCACAACATGCACCCATCTTAACAACATACGCTAGTCACCTTCATTACATGAATTTGTCACTTTCTCTACTAACATTTGTCATCTTCACTACACTCACTTCTCATCTTCACTGCACGCACTTCTCATCTTCAGTACAAGCGCTTGTCTTCTCCACACAACATTTGACCTCATAATTATAACCTCATCATCACAACTATTTCACTCATATTCTTAACTATTAGATTCATTATCACAACCATTCTATTTCATGATCTTAACATAACCTCATAATCACAACTCTTTTTCTTCATAATCTTCACTTTTTGATCTCATAATCACAACAGTTTGACTAAATAATCATAACTACTTTACCTCATAATCACAATCATTTGACTTGATAATCTTAGCAATTTGACCTCATAATCACAACCATCTAACCTAACAATCTTAACTATGTGACCCCATCATCAAAACCACTTGACCTCATAATCACAAGGAGTTTGATTTGGATTTGACTTTCATTTGGTTTCCCTTATTTTCGCATTGTCTGAAACCATATCAAAAAATAACAATGATAGTCGCTGATATAAAGAAGGGCATGAAACAGTTTGGGTTTATCATACTTGTGAGTTGGCTGACGTTCTCTTCGCTGACTGCCCTTTACACCAGGAGGCTGACCGCCGACCGAGACTCCTTGCTGAAGAGGATCGAGAAGAGGAGGTCGCACTTCCCTCTGTCGTTGCTCTCACTGAAGGAGCCTGAATCGGACGATCCTGACCCAGCGTGGAACTTGGTTCCCTTCTTGGGGATGTATACGAACGGGCGGCAGTTGACGTCACAGTGCGAGAGTCTCATGGACATTCTGGAGTTCGACAAGATGATAGAGGACTTACTCTACCACTTCTTGTACTTCATCATCACTTCCATCATCACAGCGATGGTGATCCATGGCTATAGGTGGCGCCTGAGGTGTTCCGGCAGAAGACGACCACTTGCTTCGAAACACAAACAAACACAGCAACGAAACATGGTTTAGAGACTTAATCAGGCTGATCCGTCCATCGTAAGCAGGGGGACTAGAAAGTCTCCCGAGCTTGAGTCTTCAGTCCTTGAGAGTAGCGAGACTCCCGTCCTTGAGAGTAGCGAGACTCCAGTCCTTGAGGGTAGCGAGACTCCCGTCCTTGACGGTAGCGAGACTCCATTCCTTGAGGGTAGCGAGACTCCAGTCCTTGAGACTTGCGGAACTCCACTCTACAATCCAGGCAAGACTCCAGTCATTGAGACCAGCGAGACGACTCCAGAGCCTCAAAATATAAAGTTTCCATTGTTTGAGACTGTCTATCCAGACTTTGACAATATCAATCAAGAGGATAGTTCAGGCTCTGAGTCTAGCGAGAGTAGAGTCATTTATACTAGCTTACCTCTTGGCCCAAGCAAGACTCCAGTCCTCATTACTAGCGAGAGTCCACTCTTTGACCCGAGCGAGACTCCTGTCCTTGAGACCAGCTACACACCATACCGTGTGAAGAAGGTGGATGCTCAGATCAAGGCTAGGAGGGTTTGTGAGTCTTCGGTCTCTGTGACCAGTGACGACGATTCAGTCCCTTATGACAAGCATCGTGCTGCAAAAAAGCCAGTCTCTCAGAATGGTGAGCCCTTAGTCGACACATCTGGGTATGATTTCTCCAACCTTAGGGAAACATGGGAGAAAAACGCGAGAGAAAATGCTCGTGCGGCGGCGAACGCGAGAGCTTCAACTCGCAAGCCCAATGATTTCCCGTCACTACTGAAAATGTGGGAAGGGCCTCCTAGTGTTTCCTCGACACTTTCAATGTCACCACCAGGGAAACTCCCCAAAGATGCCTTCCGTTTATGGGAAGAACAAGTCAGTTCTTCCCCAAGCTCAATCTCTGGATCCCCAAATCCAGCCTTTGGACCTATAAATCCAGCCTGTGGACCCCCAAGCCCAATCTCTGGATGCCCAAATCCGGCCTCTGGATCCATAAACTCAGCTTCTGAATCCATAAGCTGCCCTTGGTCCAAAAGCCCAATCTCTGGATCCCCAACCTCTGGATCCCCAAGCTCAGCCTCTGGATCCATAAGCACGACATTTCGAGTCGTCCCTATCGGAATCAAACACACTACTGCCGCACCTGCCCCTACTTCAGCTGTTGCTTCTTCCGCTCTACCATTCAGGGTAAAGGTTCTTCCTAGTCCTCCCAAAATCGGAGGTAGGGACGATATCATTATCCTGCCAATCCCCCTGGCATGCGTCAGAGGTACGGTCGAAGAAGCAGTCACTGTAGGCAGTCGCTATTTTCGGCATACGTGTGAATCGAAGGACGACTTTAGATGTCAGAAATGTATTTGTGAAGAGTTCTTATCCCAGTGATCAAGGCTCATGCACAGATGAATCTATCCTGCGTCAGACCGAATCCCCCGAGATTCCTGGCTCAAACTCAACGCTATTTAACTTTCTTGTTCGTTCTATATGACTGTATTTCAGAGGTAAATGTAACTTTATATTTTTCCTGTTTACAATGGTCAATGTTTCTCGCAAGTCACTTTAGAATGTCGGTTTGAGCTTTTCAGTGGTTCTTTTGGCTATCATATCCACTGCTTCATTAAAACAAATGCCTGCACAACTTTTCTTATTCTCAGTTGAAAATGCAGTATCCAGCTGTTTGCCATACACATGGGCTATGAAGGACTCCCTTGGCCATCATACAACATCCCTAATTCCGTCGTTTGTTGCAACTGCATTATGGATTCCGGAGTCTCCTACGACATTTATTGGAGGCCAACTTTTTCAACTGGTTCTGACGGTTTTTTTGCTGAATAATTAGGTTTACCTCCATGTCGAGTATCTTAACTGCGTGTCTCAGTCCTTCACGTGGTTACTGCCTTAACAAAGTGGTCTGTGCTATAGGAACGTGATGAGTTCTTTTGTGTGCTCAGTGCTTTAATCACGCGCTGTTTCCTGTAGGGCGGGGTGTAGACGAGAATGGATGAAGGCAGCAAGTATGAACATGTACATGTGTATATATGTATATGTCTGTGTATGTATATGTATGTATACGTTGAAATGTATAGGTTTGTATATGTGCGTGTGTGGGCGTTTATGTATATACACGTATATGTAGGTTGGTTGGGCCATTTTTTCGTCTGTTACCTTGCACTACCTCGCTAATGCGGGAGACTGCAACTAAATATAATAATGAAAGATTAGATACTTTCAGGATGTGTTATAGATTTGTTTTTTCACATGCATTAACTGTGACTATGGCATTTTTAGATTTGTGTTATTATCTGTGTGGTTAACTCAACTGCTTTGAGAATAACCTCTTGAAGAGGTGAAGGCAGATGGGGATTCTTAGCTTAAGAATAGGCATTACACTGTCTCAGTGCTGAATTTTGTAATTTTAACCCTGTTTGCTGGAGGAATTTTTTAAGATTGTTAATCTCTATATTGCTTAATTGGAAAATATTTATAAAACTATTTGAGGATTTGTTTCAGACTAATGGAAGTTTTCTAAGATTTCAATGACTTGTATTTAATTTGAATTTTAATGGAAGTTTTCTAAGATTTCAATGACTTGTATTTAATTTGAACTCTGTAAGTTCTTGTTTATTGTTTCCATGAAAGATATACTTGACACTTCCTTGTTCATCTTTCCAAGTCTGGTTTAAGCTTTTGCTGGAGGTTCATGAGAACCTTAAGGGGATAATTCTATAATTTTGTGGCCTTGTATTTTTGTGTCAGTGATATGGAGATATTACAGTGTAGTAACAACAAAGTTTAATATTAATATCAATGTGGTTATGAATCTTACTGAACTGATCTTTTTTCTCAACAGAGTAATATTGTCTGCCTGCAGTCCGTATTTTCATGCAATGTTCACCTCTGAGCTTCTAGAGGCAAGGCAAACTGAGGTGCCTATTCGTGATATTGATGAACATGCAGTAGACTTACTTGTAAATTTCTGCTACACCTCAGAAATCACCATTGAAGAATCCAACGTGCAAACACTCCTACCTGCTGGTGAGTGCTTATGAATCACTGTAATTATGAAAGAAAGTATTGACTGATTCAGATTGACCTGGGAACCTCCCACTAAAATTTTCATTATCTAAACATTATGAGTGTTATATGCCATACATAATAGGTTTGAAGGCTATCAGGTATATAGCCAAAGCATTTCTTTAAGCTGTTTAATTCTGAATGGGATGAGTTTTCATACTTGGATGCGCTATGAAAATCACTGTTTACCAGCCTTTGTGCCAAGACAGCTGAATCATGAATCCATTGGATCCCAAGAAAGTGTCTGCTATCCTACAGACTGCTATATGCTACTGGTCAGCCAGCTTTCACTCAATAAGTGAAAGCAAGGTTTCAAGTAGCTTTTGGCCAGATGTGCTGTTTGACAACCAAATATGTCTTTTTGAAGACACAGACAATGACAAGAATTGAAGAGTCCTTTGTATTAAATGGGTTTTAGATAGGTTGCTTTTTATATACAATATTATAACAAATCTCTCACTTCATAGTGTTCGTGTGCAGACATTTACGCCTTTTAAATGAAAATCTAATATTCTTAAAGTGAGCAAATAGATAGTTGATTAAGAAGAAAAGTCAAACAAGAAGTTTGTATTAGAAAAAGGCATAGAAGTAGGAGTCACAATCTCTTTGATTTGTTTCATGATTTAATTTGAGCTAGTCAGAAGAATCCAAAAGGCCAACAGGACAATTTTAATTCAGGTGTTTAAAATGATGTTTAGATATCATTTTGATGACAAACATGAAGCCCGCATCAAAATAGATCTTCACTTGCTCGTGAGACTAGTGAGTAGACACAGGCTTTATCTGAAAATGTGGAACTTTTGTTTTTGGCCTGAAGTGAAAACTGTTGATTGTTTATGGGTTTTATAAAGATTGGAGAGTGAATGAGCAGCTTCAAAGCAAAGGCAGAGAGAAAGTTGTGGATATCAGAGCATAAGAGGAAATGGGAAAGAGGTGAGAGGAGACCTGATAGTCCATAATGTGGTTATCTGCCGTGGTGGCCTAAAGATAATGGTAGAAACAGTATAACAAAGCAAAAGGCACCTCCCTGCCCACCTATCCCATCTGGCTCCACTGCCATTAGGAAGATGAGAAAAAATATCATGCAGTGAGGGGGGAACATACTGCTGTGGAAACTTTATGGGAAAGTGCAAGAAGAATGTAAGACGGGGCGTTTACAAGGAGAGGGAATGATAGTACAATTAAAAGGGTTGGTGTGAGAAGGCCACCTGAGACATGTGAATATAAAGTGGAAGAGTATTTGAGGGAGAGGTTTGGGGTAAGAATGCATGGGTTAGTGTTTGCAATGGAGGCATGTGAGGACAGGGATAAGTAGAAACCACGTTGACATTAGGTTATTAATCTGATTTCTTATAGGAATTTACTTGTTTCGTCTGTAATTATTGTTTCTCATATTTTTTATATAACCCATGTGAAGCTAATGAGATGGTAGTTCAAAACACATTTTCTATCTCCTCTTTTGAAAATTGGTGTTGCATCCTTCCAGTCACTATGCACTTTCCCTTCTTACAGTGATTTGGTGTATATTTTGGTAATCAGAAAAGCTGCTTGCTGCTTAGGTTCTTTCACTGTTCTGGTGATATCTGTTGGACCAGTTTATTTGTTCAGATTTAGCTTGTGTTTGTTTTTAGGTACTTCATCACATTCAGTATTTTTGATGTCCATTTTTTTATTTTCAGTGCTCAGAAGTACATTTTGTGTCTTTTTTTTCATACATATTTGCCATTTCTGCATTAGCATTGACAACAGAAGACTGAGCCTAAGAGGGAAAATCCTCACATGGCCCCCTTATCTGTTTCTTCTTTTGTAAAAGTAAAACCTGGAGGGGAGGATTTCCTGCCTCCTGCTCCCTCCCCTTTCATTTGCCTTTTACAACTCGCAGGAAATATTTTGGAAGTATTCTTTTTCCTCCAGGGATAACATTTTGTGTCTATAGTCTCTTGAATGAATTTTCAGTGGTAAATACTGAATTGGAGTACTGTATTTAGAAGGATATCACCTCTTTATCCCACCAGCTTTGTAGCATTATCCTTTGATAATAGGGTGTTAATTACCTTGATTTTTTGCTTCATATGTACTTGAAGAATTCCTTAGTGTTCCTTATCATGTTGAGAGAAATAAATCGTTACTGGTTCTAATTTTCTTTCTACACTCTGTGTAATATTATGTACATTTCAAGTATCTAATGTTTATTGCTTGACTTGAATATCCTGTAAGCCTTCTTTAACATTTAATTAAGTAATTGCTTCTTTTATCCAGCCTGGCTCTTCCTTTTCACAGCTGTTTAGGGATGCTGATTCTTGTAAGAGGGGGATGCTGATTCTTGCAAAGGGGGATGCTGTATTCTTGAAGTTTTCCGCACCTGTTCAACTGTATCTTCTTATAGGAGACTGATCCAGTTTGCTTTACCTGAGGCTTGTTGCAGTCTATTGAAGTCAGCTAATTAAAAATCTTGTATCACCTTGTTTTCTTTTCTTCTTTGAACTGAGCCAGCAGTTTATATAGAGAATCTAACAGTTTTGTGATTGCTGTTTTATTATAATTATGGTTTAACCAGAGTCCATTTGCTTGTAGTTATACCATGAGTAAAAAGTCACCTTTGGTAAGGTTGTATCATCAAAACTTTAACTCCAAAGGAATCCATCCTTTTTGTGCTACTGATTGTACCTGTTTTACTTAAGGGTTAGACTTCAGGGGAAATAAATGTAAGATTTGAAAATTGAAAAACCTTTTCTCATTTAAGTGGTGTTTGGCAAGCATTTTTTGTTGTTATTTGTTGTTTGCTTACATTGTCCTCCCCTCTCTTTGATCAGTAAACTATCTGTGACTTTTTTGGTTGATACTTGCAGTCTTCATATTCTGAGCCATCAGTGAGTAAGTTGATGTCATCTCTTTGATGGTATCTGATTGGCTGAAGGTGGACCCAAAATGAGCAGGCTGCCACTACCTTGGTTGGGTGAATAGTGAAGGGTAGGGAAGACCAGTACTCCCCTACCAGAAACACCCAGGATTGGAAGGCAATAATCTTATTTTTATTAGAAAGTGAACTTGGAACTCTCATCTTGCATTATACCAACTCAAAATTTTTTTTCTCAAAACTAACATTTTTGTACAATAAGCTAGAAGTTTTCTCTGATTTCAGAGTTTGTAGCAGAATGAGACTGTTGGATGTTGATGATAATATTTTGTTGGATAACTATTTCTGAAGGCAAGATAGACCTGAAAACAGGAGTTTGCTTTTGTGGGACATTTCAAGGGCTGGCATTTCATGTCATTGGAGATTGGTGGGAAGGGCCTCTCTTTACTGGCAGTCACTTTTCGTTATGGGTTCTGTACCACAGTCTCATTGTTAGGGGAGGTGAAGACAAACCTTAAGACTAAAATTGGTTAGTTTATCATTAAGGAACTGAGCCAGAGGCTATCTTTAAAGAAGGAGTCTGTGAAATACTCAACAGATTGTTCCTTAGTAGAACCTTTACAAGGATTCAGTTGCCTCTGTACATGGAACCCTTAGGGTTCCACATGTACTGATTATTTTATGATCATGTGCCATTGTTCGAAGAAGATGAAGTCATTCCCTGAGGCTGAAGGTCCCATTTTCCAGTTAAAGTATCAGTGATGTGCCAGGAAAACCAAGTGCAAGGATGTCTTCCCTAAGCTTGTTCTTGCAATACTTAGGGATTGTTCTGTTACAATGTTTATAGGGGCTCTTTCTCTTCAATACACAGAATCCATATTGTTGTTTGTGTACCAAGTGACTTTAGGTTAAGTTTAGATCATTAAGTAGTCCTGTGTCAGGTGTAAGGTAGGTGAAGGCAGATTCCGTACCTCATGTCAATTACACCTCATTATCCTTTAAACTGAATACTTGGATTATTTAGCAAAGACAAATGAAAAAGTCTATATATGTGGCATTAAATTTCCTGAAAAATAGTGTTAAACAATGAAGATTATGGCTTTGATGAGACAAATTTTGCATAGAGTGACAATAGAGTTAGACTTTTTCAGTGGTCATGGACAGAAGTTGAATATCTTGGTTCTATATATTTGCCCTTTTTTTTTCTTTGACAAATGAATGCCATAATCAAGGCCATCTCATTAATGCTTGGATGTTTGAAGAAAGAAACCTTGATACTCTGGCTCTGAGTGAAACAGAGCTCAAGGGTAAAGGGGCAGAATGGTTTTGAAATGTCTTAGCAGTAAAGTCAGGGGTTGGTGAGAGGGCAAGAGCTAAGGAAGGAGTAGCACTACTCCTGAAGCAGGAGTTGTGGGAGTGTGATAGGATAAAAGGAAATGAATTTTAGATTGTTGTGGTTAAAACTGAAGGTGGATGGTGAGAAATGTATGATTATTGGTGCCTATGCACCTGGCCATGAGTAGGAAGAAAGGAAAGGGATTGGTCCCA
The DNA here is from genome assembly GCA_032361445.1 of Panulirus gracilis. Lineage (NCBI taxonomy): Eukaryota > Metazoa > Arthropoda > Malacostraca > Decapoda > Palinuridae > Panulirus > Panulirus gracilis. Next base: position 2,775 of record JAUUEG010061171.1, on the reverse strand, counting down.
AGTGAAGGTTGGTCTGTGGCAGGGCTGTGTGATGTCACCATGGCTGTTTAATTTGTTTATGGGTGGGATAGTGAGGAAGATAAATGCAAGAGTCTTGGAGAGAGGGGTGAGTATGCAGTCTGCGGGGATGAGAGGGGCCTGGGAAGCGAGTCAGTTGTTGTTTGCTGATGACACAGCACTGGGGGCAGATTCATATGAGAAACTGCTGAAGTGTGTGACTGAATTTGGAAGAGTGTGTGAAATGAAAAAGTTGAGAGTGAATATGAATGAAAGCAAGGTCATTAGGCTAAGTAAGGTTGAGGGACAAGTTAGTTAGGGTGTAAGTTTGTATTGAGAACAACATGAGGTATGAGGAGGTTTGATCAAGTAAGTAATGAAGGAGTAAGAGAGCTGTGTGGTAATAGAGAGAGTATGGTTGAAAGAGCAGAAGAGAGTGTGCTGACATGGTTTGGACATATGAAGAGAATGAGTGAGGAAATATTTGCAAAGAGGATGAATGTGTCAGAAGTGGAGGGAACAGTGAGAATGGGGGGACCAAATTGGAGATGAAAGGATGGAGTGATAAAGATTTTGAGTGATCGATTGCTTAGCATATATCCCCAAGTTTCAATACAGTTTATAGAAACTAGTTCTTCAATAAAGTAAGATAAAGTACCAGCTCTTGGTAGGCTCCATGATCAGTCAGTGAGTGCTTTGTCTCCAGACATGGACATCCCTAGGTTTACATGAGCTGAGTTATAAGTGGCTAGGCCTGTCACATCTGCAGTGTTTTCCCTCAGCCAAAGTTAGGACTCATTTACAAACCAGAGAAAGGATGGACTGTTGGTGAGGTGTGAACTCTCTGTCAGTGCTGGGAATCGAACTCTGGCCAGTAGATTAGAAGTTAACAGTTTTTACACCAACACCTAGGTTCCTAATTCTTCAGTATGGAAAAAAGTTACAGTTGTTAGTGTGCTTGAGGATTGAATACAGCAAATAGTAAAAAAGGAGTGAAATTATGTGTTTGACTGCCTATGATGCCCATTCTGCTCTGTATATTACAGAATCTTTTCTAATCTTGTGGTCATTTAATGTAATTGATACTCTTTTGTTAGCTTCCTGTGACAAAAAGTGTCATGACTTGTTAGAGAACTCTGTTTGTTTGATGGTTGAATAACAAGTGACTCAAGAGTTAGCTTAAGGTGTTAAATGATGGCAAGTAAACATAGCATACCTAATAGAGAGCATTGTTTCCTTTGCAGCATGTTTACTGCAGATGCAAGAGATTCAGGATGTGTGTTGTGAGTTCCTCAAACAGCAGTTGCATCCCTCCAACTGCCTTGGGATCCGTGCATTTGCTGATACCCACTCTTGCAGGGACCTGCTCCGCATAGCTGATAAGTTTACCCAGCATAATTTCCAAGAGGTGAGCATTATTATGAAAATTCTGTCATTTTTGGAGGAAAATACAAAGGATAGCTACATACACAGTTGCATAAATGGGAAGAGTTTGGCAGTACATCATAGATACTGTATAACTTATGGGACTTCTGCAGCATGAATGAGAAGCAAGCTTGCCTTGCTTTCATATGCATGATGATTGACAGTTTTGAAAATATAGAGAGATTGATAATGAATGATTGAAAGTGAGTAAGGTTGAGAGAGAGTGAGAGTACCTGCAAGTACCCATGCGATTTTTCTGTTGGAGAGAGAGAGAGAGAGAGAGAGTACCTACCTTCCATTGCCTCCGATGAGAATTTGCTGCAATGACAGGGCTAGCATGTAGCACACACCTCATATTTTTCATATTAAATAATACTATTCTTATATGCTGCTACACACTTCCCTTAATTCATGATCCAAGGTTTAACAGGGATTGACTTAAGCTATGTGCCTTATCTTTTTAACATTTCCTTCATCTACTGGTATATTGCATTATATAATCTTTAGAACTTTGTTATTCATAAAGATCTATTATGTTGTTCCCTCTTGTCAGTCTGTGGAATACCAGTACAGGTTGAATGATTCGCAGAGATTCATTAGGTTTCTGAACTGTTCTCTATCATCTGTTTTGCCTTTCCTTGTAAATTTATCTACATTGTAATCTTTACCTTTCTCCTTCCATTGAAGAAATTGGAATTTTAAAGTTATCCACGTAATTATCTTATTCAGTTTCCCCATTCTCATCAGTGTTTTTTCAGCATTTGTTTATATTTCTTTAGAGTTTTTGTTTTTTGGTTGGGATGCTCACTACAATTCTGTGTATCTGTATCTCTGATGCTTGTTGTTTCTGGGAACCCTCATCAAGGGGATGGACACGGCCAAAGAATCTCCATTTGTCCTTGTCCTAACTTGCCTCCCTTGCATACACTATTCCATGCATTCTTCCACCATTTCTTTCCCTCCAGTATTCTTCCACTCTTTTTCCCCATGTCACAGGTGGTCTTCCTCTCACACTGACCACTTGAATTGTGCTACCATACACTCTCCTTGTAAACTCCCAGCCTTATTCTATACATATGCCCAAACCACCTCAAGGTATTACATTTCACCTCCTCTACCACTCCACATTTCATCTCCTTTGCATTCCTTGCCATACCACCCCTTCATTTCTTTCTTCATTCAGTCTAGTCATACCACATGCTCCTCCCAAATAGCTCATTTCCACAGCCTGTATTCTTGACCTCTGTGGCTGCATCAGTCAGGGTTGGGGCAGACTTAACTATCCCTTAATCCTCTCTTCACCTCCATACTTACACCTCTACCCTTTATTATTCTATTAAGGGACCCAATGAC
>JAUUEG010061064.1:0-11477 GCA_032361445.1 Panulirus gracilis | reverse complement strand
GGGTTAGCATATTACAAGTAGGATGAGAGGCCTAGAATAGAACTAACAGAAGAATCAAAGGGTTCACTAGGGGTAAAGTGAGAGATGACAAGCAAGGATTTCTGGAGGGGCTGGGTTTTCCACACCAAATGTTTACCATGAAGATTTACAAAGAAAATATTGGAAAATCACAAAATTTACATTAAATCACACAGAGACTTGAAAACATATAAAACTAATATGAATAGGCAGTACAATCTGTAAAAAATTCACAAAGTTAAAAGGAAGTTACAAATGGTAATAGTGAATTTCAAATGACAGATTTTGACATGCTTTAAGACAGATGGAGGAATGCTTTAGTAGGTTAGCGGTTCAATTACGAGTGAGACATAGGTATGTTTGATGTCCAAGGATTGACTGTAGCCATTCTATATATGTGCCTATATGTTCGCAATAAAATGCTAAAAATTGGTGCTTCTTACTCTTCTTATCACATAAGGTTTACTTTACAAAACTAACCTTCGGTGTACTCATTTAGAATATCTATATGTATACTTTAACTTTTTTGCTGCATGTCACATTAATGCAATCGATGTTATACTACCTTTACTACTTTAATTGAAAAAAATGCCAAGGTGGTAAAAAATGCTTCCTTTCAATGAGCTACACCACAATTCGAGGTTCAACAAGTGCACCAAAGATCCAAAAGTGCTGCCAGATGTCAGCAGAGAGATAAAGTATGACTAATTATAAAGCTTACAACTGTAGCATGCTCTCCACCTCTCTCTTGAGGTTAATCTTACTGAAAAATGATGAAAGTCATATACATATATATATCATATCTTATGGATATATTCAGTACCACAGTAACTATCCTTTGATATATTATTATGTGCCAGAGTTTTTGTAAGAAACTGCTAATATGTCCATATATTTTAGTCTTTTAAAACTTTTGCACTCATGTTTCTTCAACTAGATACAGGTACACCAGTGATTTTCCGGCACTCTTGGTTTCAAAGCCTTGCCAGATTAACCATTTTGCCAGACCAACCGTGGTCATGTAATAATAATTCATCAACACACCTCTAACCCACTAATTATACATCTCCCATGTGTTTAGCTAAAGTGGACTGCAAGAAATTTAAATTAAACGAATATCAAATGCAAATTAAACAAATAAATGAAATACATTATACACCTGCTCAGGACTGAGGTGCTCGATAGCTACGAGTTTCGCAAATTCATCCACAAACTCGGCAGCTCCATCGTGGTTTGCAGACTGCTTTTCTCCACACACTTTATTCATGGAAATTCCATGACGCTTCTTGAATCTTTGAATCCATCATTCACTAGTCACGCTCATGTTGTAATTTAAGTTCTTTATGGAACAACTTAGCCTGGTCCATTATCATGCTACCTGACAAGTTCACTCCGACACTGTCAAAACCATTCCATCATCACTCGATCGTGCTCAGTACTCTTACCCTCTTTCATAATTTTTCTAATCGTCATTTGTTTCTTGGAATCGCTGTCTGCATAGAGTATCAATACTTTCTCCCTTTGCTTTTTTATATCATAAACAGTTGATGAACCAATACTGTAGATATGACATAGCTTATACACTGAAACACCACGGTCCATTCTTTTTAACAGTTCTACTTTATCTTAGATCGATATGGACTAGTGTTTACGTTGGACAGCACAATTGACACTCTCATATGTCTTAGAAGCCATAGCTAGGGTTAAATCTAAGCAAAATAAGCTAAGAATCTCACAGAACTGCGGCATCACCACCAACAAGTGCAGTGTAAAGAATGTAAATGATAGCACCCTACACACAACGCCATCAGTTGCCGGAATTCGATGGTGTACCTGTATTGAAAATGCATTAGAAAACGCCACATCAATAATTTCTATTGCTGGTGGAAAACTGACACTTTTAGGGCATCCCAAAAATAATAACTATGCAGCAACAAGATTGAATTCTAGAGATTATGTACTCATTTAATTAGGGCCTTATCACTCCTACTGGCAATGAAAAATACTTTTATCTTCAACCCCTTGAAAGTACCCATGACTGATCAAAAGTAGTTATGAAAACTACAGAATGCATAAAAAAATAATAAAAAAAACTTCATACGTCATGGAATGGCAGGGGCATGGAAAATACGAGTTTTGAAGAATAAGAGTTTTTTCCAGGGCAGTATCCCATGAGCTATGAGACAATCTTCATTTTCTCTACGGGTTACAACCCTCCATCCCCCTATATCATCTGATTAGTGTAACACTTCTCTCTTTGCTGATGACTCAACCAGCATTAGCAGCCCTTATTCACTCCGGATTTGCCCCCCTTCCAATCAGCACACAACAATGAAATCATCATCCCATGGGTTGTTAGGCTGAAAAAGAGTGACCACCTCATAATTCTCTGGAATATGGATGTCACCCTGATGATGACCAGCTTCAGTTAGGAGAAAGGGTTTTAGAAAGTTAGGAGAAAGGGTTTTAGAAAGCGAGGGAAAGGTAGGTTAGGAAACAACAAGCATAAATGCTTGATTGTAGAACAATGTCCTGGATTTGATTTTGTGAAATTTGTAAAACACTAGATCCTAATGGTCATTCAGCACTTTTTAGCATAAAAATATATCAAAAAACTATTCAGAGAACTACATCTTTTGGCTTCTTTTAAAACTGATCTGAAAACTTATCATTTACATATAATTATATATATATCTTGCATTCCTTTTAAAAAATCTATGTATCTATTTACATTACATTTACATTTCTCCAGTAATTTATTCCTTCCACAGTTATAATCTATGACTGATTCTGAAACTCCTATATCTTCGGTATTTTGTTAGAACACATCATATAGTAGTATTTGACACTACAAGTGTCACATAGTGGGACAGGTCTCCTCTCCATTGAGTGATTATGGGTCAAAACAGTATGAACAATTGCAAGTCAATGAAGAAATACCCCCAAACCGCTATTCCTGCTGAGGAAAAAATGCCACACTTCAACACCCTTCTCTTACATAATCATTAAATCTGCTCATAAATGCACTGTCAGGTACATATCTCACATTTAGATTGCCTAGCATTAGCAGCTCCTATTTCATTACAGCTAATACCAGCATGTCCAGGACACCGGCAAAGTCTACACTCTTATGCTTTGAATGGATTTTTACAATCTAACTGTGGACTTTTTTGGAATAAGAATAGCATTGGCCCATAGTGATACAGCTCAAGTGCACTCTGGGAATCACAAAAGATTTTACATTTCTTTGTACAAGAATGTTTACTCCATTTAAGTGCAGCCTGAATTCCATATAGTTTTCAGTAATTATGGAAGATGCTCTTTGTAGTTTTGCTACAAGATTCTTTTTCATTAACTACAGAAGTCTACACTTTCATCTCATTATGAGCCAATACTACATACCTTCCTTTTGTGGGCATGAGCAGCATCATGCTTAAGAAGTATCATTTCTTAATCTTTTACAGAAGCAATGCTGATTTTAGTTGTTTTCATCCAGTCCCTACAGAGTTTGATGTCATGCACCTTCATGTGTGGTACCAAGCAAAACCCACCACTCACACTAATAGCATTTTTTCCCTTTTGTTCTTACAGCAAAAACAAATTCATACGGAGGATTAGAAGGAGCACATTCAAGTCTTACAAGATACTTTATGCCACTTTCTTCATACATTCAATTCATGGGGAGTTCCCCAAACTCTAGATACAGATTTTCAACTTTAGAGGATCTGAATGCTCCTATGAGTATTCCATACTATTTCAACATGAGCTCTACTTCCAGGTCTCCCTGGAATTTAACAACTTACCTCAGTCAAAACTAGGTGCTACGACTGTTCTGAGTGGGGAGCCTATTGGTGCAAGGTGTCATGCTCACTTTAACATCATCCACAAACATATTGAAGTATAAGTTCAATTCTTCTGGCAAATGATTCACTACTACTTTCTCCAGACAGAACTGACATAACACCTAGGTTTGACTGATTTGACTGCCAAATTCCATCAAGAACAATTTTTTTCAGGCAAAGCTCTATTTGACTTACAATTCAGAATTTTTCCATCAGTTTTGTGTCAGTAATTGTTTTTGTACCATGCAGCCTTTGTGGTTTCTAGTTCTTACCAGCAAAAATGGTTTCGACAGCAACAAAGAATATTTAGACTTGGTGATGTCAAAAGATAATGAGTGGTTTGGGATCTAAGCTATCAGCTAGCTAAGACCAGCCATCACATCAAGAGATAAATAACCACCTGCTGAAATCCAAGAAAACCTTCCAAAGTTGTTCAAAACACATCTAGAAACAAACACACTCCCCAGGCATATGGCCTCTGCCTGAAGGGTTCTGGCAAAGAGAAGGACGTCTAGATAATTGATGGACTTGGAAATCCAGAAATTATGAGGTGGTCAGCCTAGCACAGCATGACAGCCATTGGGACAGCCTTTTAGGCATGGTGACAGATGATTGGCAGGGGTGCACTTAGAGTGAGCTGAGGCTATAAACATTGGTTGGGTGATCAGTAAAGTGTGAGAGGCATTAACCTTATTAGAGGGTACGGGGTTATAGGCTTCTGACCTCTTGAGATCATGGAGAGTCTCTCCTAGCTCAAAGGACAAACTGAACCTGGAGAGGAATAACCGTATAGAATCCTGGTACAAAAATCATAAACATGAGTGTCTAAATGATTACTTCTTGTTGACATTAGTAATTTAATCCATATCTTCCTAAACATGATGTTAAATATGGTGACATCATTTTGAGACATTATAAATGCTACTCACTTTCTATTAACTACTGATCAGGCCTTTACATTGATATGAAACCAGATAGTGCATTCTAAGAAATAATTCATCCTTTTTTTATTATGAATCAAATTCTAAATATGAGCATACCTTGAGAATTATCCTTACAAAGCTTAAAAAGCAAATATGCACTTATTTTTCTCCATATTGGCATTTCACTTGTTTAATCAGTATGATCTTTACATGCATAACATGGAAGATACGATAAAAATCTGGTAGTCATGATAAATGTAAGCATGATATCTGCTAGTACAGGTAAAAGAGAATGTATGATTATGAATAGCTGTAACTAACATTTCCAAAGAATTCTAGTATACAGCATTTCTAAAACTAATTATCACTCTTACCTCCATTTTTCCTCTTCAGATAAGTGCGACTCCTGGTCTGTCTGGAAAAAATGAGACTAGTGTTCATCTCAAATCACATGAGTCATAATAAAATTTGGAGTTTAAGCTGAAACTTAAGCTCTTCAACAAGTTTATCTATTCATCTATATAGTGTCTAACACTCTGACATCTGAAACATTAACTTTTTAACTCTCTAACCAAATACAGGTGAAATGGGCTTCAATACTTACTTAATCTTTTATTTTGCACACAAACTCTTTTCATTTTGTAAGGCTAATGTCAAAATTCATATGTCTAACAGAAACAACCTCACAGTATACGATAAATACTCATTACTATTTGAAATCCTCATCCGAAATACGGTACAAAAAATAATTCCATTGAAATCATCATCCGAAATGCAATGCATCCAGCCTTAAATAAATCACTTTGCATCTGTCCATCTCCTCCAGGGTCTACCACATCTCCTTGTTCCTTCATCAGTCCTTTTATATTATCTTCTTGACTATCATAACATCTGTTATGCATGCAATATTGGCATACTATCTTAAAAAAAATATTTTCATCCATCTCTCTAATGATTTTTGCAACCACATATCCTTTTTTCACATCTCTATTTTTAAGTTTCCTGATCCCAGCTACATGACACAAGAAGTCTATCTCCACTGATTTTTTTTTTACCAAGAGGGCCTACGAAATCTAAGTTTCCACAGCCATTCATCAGAATCATGACAAGCACTCCATGCAAGATTCTGAAACAACCTGCATTTATATCCTTTCCATTCACCAAAAATCTTGATGCACTTCTATTTCTCTTCCCATGAATGATTCTCTCAGCTTCAAATATCCAACTATGAGCCTTACTGATATACCTTCACTTACTGAGAACTCCCATTTCCCTTCATTCAGAATATTTCACTGCGACAGCCAATCTATTTCAAAAACAAAAACTTTGCTCTTACCTGGATTTACTATCAACAACTTCGTCTTACACACATCATAAAAGTGACTTACCATTCCACCCAATTCTTATTCTGATTCAGCTAAGTGAAAATCATAACCTGCATACATCTGTTATGAGTTCCACATTGTGTCTTCATGGTTACACTTAACACCACAACCATCCAAGTGAAAAAAGGGTTAATTGAAAATCATATTCAAGGGGAAATGATGGAAATGTTAAAGATTTAGACATTTAGATGAATGAGCAAGGAAATAAATAACCAATAAAAAAAATTCATATAAAATCCTTAACCAACATTACATTGAACAATTGCAAGGTACAAATGTATTGTCAAAGGAGCAGCAGTAACCACGTGAAACAAACTTGGAGCAGACTGTAATCACTGATAAAATCTAAAGGTCCATTGTCCAATAGGAGAAATTCAAAAGCTATGGGTGTTTAATTAGAAAAAATAAGGGAGGTCACAAGAATTAAGAAAGACCATGTGAAAGCAAACAACTCATGACAAATGGAGGAGTTAGAAAGACGTAACTCCTCAACAATGGGTTGGGAGAACCCAGCATTGGAAGCAGTATCTCAAAATGATGTATATATATATGTATATGAGAATGGTTTAATGAAAAATGAGATGAAGTTCAAGCATCAAACAGGTGAAATCAAGCCACACATGAAAGGGACAGGTGATCCACCTTATTAAAAGAAGTTAATTGTACAGCTTTCCTAAAGGATACTTTGTAACCATAAAATAAAATTAGCCCTTCTGGTAAGGGAGAAACTCAAATTTCCAAAGGTATAATGCACAATGGAACATTTAGCCAATATATATTACACAGAATTGCAAGTAACAAAGTCTGTTTACTTGTTCTACAACTGATTGATTCTCAAATGTAGTGGAAGACATTTCCACTGCGAAGAAACAGATTTGATACACATGTTGAACAAATTTCAAACTGCACTGGAGCAAAGATATATCAAGATACAAATTCCCAAAGTGTAGGTAAGAAAACTTTGTAGCAGCATGTTAAAGAACAAACTAGGACAAACTAGGATCAGACACACAAATTTCGTCAATGCTGCTTCTGGTCTTTCCATATACTGTAAGAGTACAGGAACTGGAAATATCATTCTGTAACTACACTTCAAAAAAAAAAAGCTGTGCTTGAAATCAAGTGAAAAAGGCAAAATCCTACAAAAAGAATATACAAGAAGGCAAAGTTATAATGAGCTTAGAAAAATAATTTGGCGACACCAATTGGAAATATGAATTCTAAAAACTGGAATGAGGTTTATGGTACAAGAGTCTGCATGAAATCTATGATGAAAATATCGGCTGGTGTACAGCAGCAAAAGAGGGGGTTAATAAAATCAAAACATTAGTAACACACATTAGTAAGCAAACAAAAATTGAGAAACAATAAAAAAGATGCATGAGACACAATAGCCTGGTGGTGATCAAAAGGTACAAGATGGCAAAAAACACATGGGGTATGAAAGAAGCGTAGGAGATGTATGTTAATATGATGCAAGTAGGCAATTAAGGATCAAATAATCAAACGTGAATTAAGGTAGCTTAGTAAATGACATATGCAGGGATACAAGAAAAAATCAAACGCTAAGTTTCAATGTATACTCACCTTAAAGGATTCATAATCCCCAACATTACCAGACTGGAATGAAATTAAGACCTTAGAAAGCATTGACATCAAGGCAGGAATGGAAGAGGCCAACCGTAATATTTATCATTATTGTGTACGTGAAGGTCACCCTGACCTACAGACATCATTCACAAGCTGACTACTAATAGATTATCAGGAAACAGATTGATGAATTCTTGGATAAAAGGAATCATATGGGGTTCTTTATAAAGTTACAGAAACTCAGATTCTGAAGAAAGAAGTTCTGTGTAATAATTCTGCAAGACGTCTATGAAAGGGTAAGAAACACTATCTATCTATCCCTGTCGCCCATTCCCCCCAGGAACTCCCATCAAGGAGGTAGCCATGGAAAAAGTTTCCACTTATTCCTGTCCTCACATGCCTCCCTTACATACACCATTCTGCACATTCTTCCACCATTTCTCTCCCTCCAGAACTCTTCCACTCTATTTCCCCATGTCACAGGTGGCTTAGGTCTTACTCACAAACCAACCCCTTTAATTGCAGTGTCATACACTCTCCTTGTAAGCTCCAATTTTGCATTCTTTCCACATGCCCAAACCACCTCAAAATATTATGTTTCACCCACTCTCCACTCCATAATTCATTCCCTTTTCATTTCCTCCCATACCACATCTCTCAAACACTCCCTCATCATTTCCTTCTTCATTCCATCTAGTCATACTGCATGATCCTCTCAAACAGCTCACTATGAGAGTAAGAAAGACATGTAGCAAAAATACTATGAAAAGCATAGTAACTCAAAAAAAAAATCAAACCTAACATAGCACATAGCAAAGACAATCCTAATAAATGTAACTACTTAACATTTACGTGTAAAAATAATCAAGCATTTAGGAAAGTTAAGATGAGCATGCCATCATAGAAACTGATGAAATTTGTCAGATGACCTGACATACAAATTCTTAATAAACTATTAGCTAGAAAGATGACCTAGTATTGTTCCCTGCACTCATAAGTGGAAACATTAATGTGAACATCTTAACAGAAAGACCACTTTTCATGATCAAGACTTTGTATAACTGTCTAATTTCAACAAAACTGTAAGCTGACTGTTTAAATGAAGCACTTTCAAAAATTCAACACTTAAGATGGCAATATTAACCAGTGGTCCAGCATACAACCTACAGGTCACTTTAGGTAAGGCTGTATCAGCATTAATGGATGGAAAAGAGTACATCATCATCATCAAGGACCTTCTCTCTCCATATGAAGTTTCTCCTTATCACAAAATTCTACAATAATATCACTCACAGTCAGTCAACATTTACACACACAATCCAGTGTCACACATGAATCATACTGGTGGATCCTACTTTATGTTAAGGACAATATATTTTATGGTTAAAACAGTAGCTTTATAGTCTCTCTGAGAAAAGTTACTGTTCTTATTCTTAATTCATAAAATATCATATGGTATATACAACCAATATCTGTGACAGTTTTACACAAGAGCTGGGGCTGGAACATCTAAGTACAGTACATGATATCACATTCATATACTTAATCAAAAACACAATGAGCCTATTGGCCTACGAAAGAATCCAAGTGCAGCTAAAGCTCAAATGTTATACACAAGGAATTAAATGCTATCAAGGGCATTTCCAGTATCTATACAAGTCTTTGTGAGTCTAGATACTTATTGCCAGTCTGATACCCTGTGTAGTCATGTTTATGCCCGATGAAAGAAAAAAATTACCATAAAACTGCAAGTAATGAGGGTAAAATAAAACACTTTTCCAACATAGGTGATATCAGTTATCATTAACTACTTCACCATATATGTTTCCCTTATTTTCAAATCATACAATCCCATACTTTCCCTGAGCTCCATAGCTTTCCCCACTATAAAGTTATACAATATAGAGGTTTCATAAAAATCATCCAAATCATGCTTCCCCAGCCTTAATTCATAACCCACCCTAAATATAATTAAGCCATAAGAAATTCTATGAAATTCCACAACGAGGAAGAATGCAGTACTAAAGCACAATTAAGCAAACATGAAACGAAAAATGCATAAAGATTCAAGCAAAATACAAAATAATCAGATGAATGTGAAAAGTAGAAATGAGCTCTCATGTTGGACTTTAATCTTTAAGCATTACACATTTGTGGATCAAACCAAAAAAAATAAGGGAGGGCATTCAACCAACTGCGAAGTGATGAACTTCCTACATTTCACTAAAAATTCAAAAAATTCTCATATCCCTCAAGGATCTATCAATTTCTTGATAACTAAGACATTTCTCAAATAGAGAACATTAATAACTTTACTATTAACCCTTAAACACAAAAAGTCTCCTCATGAAAACTTCATATTACACAACAGAAGTCTTCATGTGAAGCACTATGCTTCGCAGGTTTTGTTTAAATTGCCCTCTAATATTTTGATACTGTTTGGCTCTTACATGTCACCTTGGTCACTGTAACTGCTTTTTTCAGAAAACATTCTACACCTGAAGCATTTTTTTCATATTTACTCATTTAAATGTATATGTGTAAAAGTGTCAGTACATAACTGTGCAAATATATAAACAGAAACCATAAATAGCGGTAAATATCATTTCGTAACTTTGCATCATGAAGATTATTCCCCCAATCCCTCCATCTCCACCTCATCACCATATAAATTACTGTAATTTAGCTAAGTTGTTTACAGGTATTACTTTCATAAACCCCCCTTTTAGAAAGTTAAAATACAAGGAGGGGAGGGTTTCTAGCCCCCAGTTCCCATCCCCTTTAGTCGCCTTCTACGACACACGAGAATGCGTCGGAAGTATTCTTTCTCCCCTATCCCCAGGGACAGCTGTGGTTTCGGTGAATTACACATAACAGCTAGAGACTGAGTGTGAACGAGTGTGGCCTTTGTTGTCTTTTCCCAGTGCTAACTCACGCGCATGCGGGGGTAGGGGTGCCATTTCATGTGTGGCGTGGTGGCGACGGGAATGGATGAACACAGCAAGTACGAATATGTACACATGTATATATGTTTATGTCTGTGTATGCATATATAAATATACGTTGGAATGTATAGGTATGTATGTGTGCATGTGTAGGCATTTATGTATATACATGTGTATGTGGGTGGGTTGGGTCATTCTTTCGTCTGTTTCTTTACGCTATGTCGCTAACACAGGAGACAGCAGCTAAGTATAATAAAAAGAAATAAAATAAAACTTTCATACATATCCATCCCTCGCTTTATGCAGGATCATTATACGTGATTTCACTATTCTGCATGGAACCTACTTCTACAAGGCACCTTTTTTATACAGTCAAAATTTGCTTCTCTGTGAGTTTCTGTGGTGGTGTGATAAAACTCTCATTTTTCTCTATGTTTATTGGTTCACTATTTGTGATTTCTCTTTGTATGAGGTCTTCCCAGAATGTAATCCCTTAATAACACAAGGGATGGGTAAACAATGAGAAGCATCATCACTGAATTTACTGGTGGGGCTCCCTCCTTCCTGATAATTCTCCACCTTCCCCAGGTGGTCTATACTTTAACCTTAGGGCAAAAAGCCCATAACAATTATGTTAGCTCATTTTTTATATCATTTTCTCCTTTTGCATGTTTTTACATTTCATCACTGAAAATTCATATCTTATTTTTGCCAATTTCATGGTATGAAAACAGGAAATCACCAAGCACTTTAGAGTTAGATTAGTACAAAGAA
>JAUUEG010060953.1:0-11477 GCA_032361445.1 Panulirus gracilis | reverse complement strand
CTTCTTTCACACACCTTACCAAACTCAGTCACCAGCTTCTGCAGTTTCTCACATGAATCAGCCACCAGCGCTGTATTTCTTACATGTTTCATTAATATCGAAGCACATCCTTTTTTTGTTGCAATGAGAAAACTTTGGCTAGGAAAGAGTATTTTAGCGTCTGTTCGCAAAGTTTTAAGGTTTTTTTGATAATCTTAATAGGGAGGCACCTTTAATATTCATTTGATGTTTTATTGATGTCAAAATAGATGTTTTAGCTACAATAAGGTATCTAAAGTAACTACTTTCGGTGTCGTTATGTGGCCAAGAAGAGTGTTTAAGCTTCTGTAAGCACATGTTCCATTCCTTTCGTAATTATGCTAATAAGGATGTTACTTTCATGTTTTATTCATATGAAAAAGGTTTTTTTGCTGAAATGTTAGCAGAAGGATGCTTTATTGATATTTTATTGAATTCGAAAATGTTCTTATTTTGTTGAAATAAGATTTAAACAAATGAATTATGTCGTTTTTTATGGCTTATATATGTTTTGGATGTTTTGTTTGATATCAATGTTTTTCAATTCATTGATGATTGGATATTTTATTGATATCAAAATAAATGTTCTGTTTTTACAGAAATGAGGTTGAAAGTAAATGGTGCGTTTTACCGTCTGTACGAAAAAGTCAATTTTTAAATGGTATTAACGATATTTCTCAGATGTTTCTTAGATGTTTTTTATTGATATTTTTGTTGCAATAAGAATAAATCAACGTATTCTGTAGCGTTCTAATTATTCTAATACGGATGGTTCTGTAATTATGTAAAGAAGAGCTGTTTTGATGTTTCTTGATGTCAAACCATGTTTCTTAGATATTTTATTGATATTTTTTATTGAAATGAGGATACTTTTGCTGTTTTGATACCAATGATGGTGCTAACTTCCTTTTTGAATATGTTGCTTTGATAGCAAAAACGTTGTTTTAGCATCTGGTACGCATATGTTTCCCCTAAGTTGCAATAATATTTGTTGATGTTTCTAACATGTTTTTGTTCGTTAGGTTTCTTGGTCTCTCATTTTGATAGCAAACTGTTTGTTTGTGCACTATTTTAGTGTATTTTTTTTAATGTCAGTGTTTCTTCAACTAGTCAAGAGATGTTCAGTTCTTGATGCAATAAATTTAAAAAACTGTTTTCTATGTCGTTTTGTTATATATGCCTTGTTTAATATCTTTGCTCGTTTGGATGTTTTATTGTGTCAAATCATGTTGTTTTTGTTGCAGTAATGTATGTTTTATTGATGTCAACACGTTTCATACATACGTATGTTTTAGACTATTTGGTTGTTTTAATGAGGTGATGTTTTACTGGTCAATATCCCTTAGATATTTCATTATTGTTAAAATAAATGTTTTCTTTTTGTTTAAATGATTTTGTTCTTTTAGTATTCTTATATTTTCTAGATGTGAACAGATGTCAACCCATGTTTCTTACATCGACAAAACAGCTATTTCTTTTTTTTTGCAATTTCCGTAGCAATCAGCGTGTTTTAGCGTTTGTATCGTCGTCGTCCGACTTTTTTAATGGTCAATTAGGACTAGGTTAAAAAAAACTTTCAGCTATTTTGTTTCAAAAGGGGTGTTTTAATTCTTGTAGTAATATATTCCATGGGCGTGTTATTGTTGTCAAAACGTTTTTCAGATAATTTATTAATATTCAAAAAAATTTTCTTTTTGCAATGATAAAGTATCTGCTTTCGCTGTTGTTTTCATATGTAAATGGGTGTTTTTGTTCCTGTAAATACATATTCTTTGGAAAATAAATGTTTTGGCTGTCCTTTCAATGTCAAAACAAATGTTATTCTTTTTTTGAAATGAAGTTTCATTCTATGTTGATGTTACAAAATTTCATGTCCTGTAAGCTGTAAGATTCGTGGAATGCTTTAATGATGTCAACAAATGGCTTTTTGAAAACAGAAAGGGTATTTTATTGTCTGTACACAAAACTAGCTTTTCTTTGAAGTTTTCAACTCATGTTTTCTTACACGTATAGTTAATGTGAAAACAAATGTTCTGTTTTTGTTGTAATGAGGTTAAAATGACTTCTTTCTTAGCAAATAAGCGATTTACTGTCTGTGAGCAATATTTTTCAGGTTTTTTTTTACGATGTCAATCGGGAAGTTTTCTGAATGTTTTACTATTCTGTGCACTTCTTTTTAAATTCTATGTTTTATCTACTGTAAGCACACATTCTAAGGCTTTTGTAATAATGTTGATAATGTAATAATGCTTTTTGTTCTAAGGATATCTAAAGGATGTCACCAAATGTATTAATGTTTTGTTGATGGCTTTTTGTTTGAAAGATTTCAATATGTAAACACATGTTTTTAGATGTTTTATCGATGCCAAAATTAGAATTTCTGTTAAAAGGTTAAAATATTTACTTTTGATGTCTTCTTTACAGCAAAAACGATTTGACGTATCGTGTCAACACACATTGACAGCCAAAGGGACGTTTCAGCGTCTGTAAGAATTGACTTTTTTAATAGAGTTCTTATGTCCAGATGTAAAAGGAATTTGTATACGTGAAAATGAATGTTCTATTTTTGTTGCAAACATCTTGTTTTAGCGTCTATGCGCAAAAAAACTCTTCTTTATGTTTTAATGGTGTAAATATGTTTCATTGAAGTTAAGGTAGATCGGTTTTTGTTTTCGACGCCGTTTTGTTACGAAGTTTTATTTCCCGTAATTTTCCCGTAATTATCTTCATGGGGTTGGGCAACAAATGGTTTTAGATGTTTTGTTATTAACGCATACTTCTTAGTTGCTTCATTGATATTGAAATGAGGGTAAAACAACTGCGTACGATGACAAAAAATGGTGTTTTATCGTATGTAGTTTTATCTTTCTTTCGATATCAACATACTGTTCGGATGTTTCTCACGTTCAATTGATGTCAAGATAAATGTTTTTTGTTCCAATAAAGTTATAATGACATTTTTTAGTTTCCTGTTTTATTGATGTCAAAAGAAATATTCTCTTCATGTTAGAATACGATTAAAAGAATTGTTTTCGATGTCATTTTGTTATCAAAAAGTATGTTTAATTTTTGATAATATAAATATGGACAGCTTTTTGTTTTAAAGATGTCAAATGGTGTATGGATGTTTTATTAATGGTTCTTTGTTTTAAGGACGTCGACAAATAAATGGATGTTTTTTGATGTCAACACATGTTTCCTAGATCTTTTATTGATGTCAAAATAAATATTTTCTCTTGAAATGAGATTTAAAAAACTACTGTCGATGTTTTATTCAGAGCAAAAATGATGTTTCTATTTGTTTCTTGACTTTTGCAATAATATTGAAAATATTCTTTGGCTGTCTTGATGATGATTTCAACACGTTGTTGGTATGTTATATTATATATCTTTATGTTTTATTAATATCAAAAAATATTATTTTGTTGCAATGAGAAGAAAACTTTGGTTTGGTTTTAATGGCTTTGTTTATCAAAATAAATTCTATTATTGAAGCTTTGTTTTTTGAAATATACATGTTTTTTGGATGATTTATTGATATATTTCTTACATTTTTAATTGATGTCAAAATAAATGTTCTGTTTTTTATTGTAATGAAATGACTTCTTTGTTAGCAAATACGCAATATAGAGTTTGTACGCAATATTCTGTAGGTTTTAAAATGATGTTTTAATGCTGTTTCCTAAATGTTTAATTAATGTTTTCGCTGTCGCTTTGTTATCATAAATTCTATGGTTTTTGTTTTAAGAATTATTTGTTTTAAGGATATAAACAAGTGTTATTTATTGATGTCAGATAAACATTTTCTGTTGAAATGAGGATAAAACGACAACTTTCGATAACTTATTGAGAGCAAAAACGGTGTCGACGTGTTCCTTGGCTTTTAAAAAATTGTTAAAGATTCTTTGGCTGATTTAATGATGGCAATACATGTTATTGGCAAGTATTATTGATGAAAAACTATGTTTTCCATAAATATTCTTTTTGTTACAATGAACTTAAAAAAACTCTGGTTGTCGTTTTGATAGTAAAAAGAGTTATAGCGTCTGTACGAATTTATTTCAACTAATGGTGTGAGGACGTGTTACTGGTCATTATAGGTGTCAAAGTTGAGTGTTGTTTATTTCAATGGTTTTTGTTTCTTAAAATAAAGATTCTATTTTTGTTGCAAACAGCCAGCGTGTTTTAGCGTCTGTATGCAAAAGTTTCATGTTGTAATACTGCTATTTTCATTCTATCTTGATGTAAACATGTTTTAGCTCCCGAAGTTTTGTTACGAAATTTTATTTCCTCTAAGCACATTTTATAGCTTTTCCAACTATCTTCATGGGAACGTTCTTGAGTGCTTTAATGATGTCAACAAATAGGTTTTAGATGTTCTGTTCATAACGCATATTTCTTAGGTGCTTTATTGATGCTGAAATGAGGTCAAAACAACTGCGTGTTGATATTGAAATGAGGTTCTTTTGAAGATATCAGTGTTGTTTAAATGTTTCAATTTGCGGCAAACAAATGTTCTATTTTTGTTGCGATGAAATTAAAGTGACTTCTTTTTTAGCAAACAGCGCGATTTAGCGTCTGTACACCATATTCTTCAGGTTTTTCAAGGATGTCAACACGTTTCCTGTTTTACTGATGGAATAAGATTAAGATAAGAGAATTGTTTTTGATGTTTTTGTTTTAAGGATGTCAACAAATGTTGATTTTTTGCATGGATATTTTGTTTTATTGTTTTATCTTCTGTTTAAATGAGGTTAAAAAAGAACTACTTTCAACATCTTATTGAAAGCAAAACCAGTGTTTTGGCTTTCTGAATTTCAACATATTTAAATTATATTTCTTACAAATATTCTCTTTTTAATGCAATATTAAAATAATTTTAGACACCTTTTAAAGTTTTGTTTTATGAATGTTAACAAATGTCAACACACGTTTCTTTGATATTTTGTTGATGTCAAAATAATTATATCTTGAAATGAGGTTAAAACAACTTTTTTGAAGTCATGGTTTTTAGGTAATACTTGGCTTTTGCAATAATATCAATGAATAGATTCTTTGCCTCTGTCTTAATAATGTTACTACATGTTGGAAAGTTTTATTAATGTCAAACTATACTTTTTACAAATATTCTTTTCGTTGCAATGAGGTTATAAGAAGTTTAGGGACGGGCTTTTCCTTTAAGGATATAGACTTTTTGTTTTAAGGATGTCAAGAAATGTATGTACATTTTGTTAATGTCAACACATGTTTCTTAGATGTTTTATTGTCAAAATAGAAATTTCTTTTGAAAGGTTAACAATAATCCAATAATGCAGTTATTTAATGAGAGCGGTCTATGGGTGCTCTATTGAAGTCAACATATGGGTTTTAGATCTTTTGTTGCTTTATTGATTTTGAAATGAGGTACGATGCCGTTTGACAACATAATGGTGTTTTATTTGATAATCTTTCTTTTGAAAATGTCAACCCATACTGTTTGGATGTTTTTATTGACTTCTTTGTTAGCTAGCAGCGCGATCTAGCATCTGCACGCATTATTCTTCAGTTTTTTAATGATGTCGAATATTTGGCTGTTTTTTGATAGTATGTTTCCTAAATGTTTTGTTGATCTCAAAAATTCTCTTTGCGTTGTCATATAGAAATATACTTTAGCTCTCCTGGGCACCTATTCTATAAGGATGTTAACAAATGTAAGGATGTTTTGTTGACGGCTTTGAAAGATGTCAACAAATGTTTCTTAGATATATCACTGGCCTCACAATAAATTGTTAAAATGAGGATAAAACAACTTTTGATGTCTTATTGAGAGCAAAAATGGTGTTTTGACGTGTTCCTTTTAAGCATATTACATATTTCATTAGTAAAAAAAATTCTCTTTGTTGCAATGAGGCTAAAATGAGGCTAAATATTTGGATGTTATAATTAATGTCAAAGTGCTTGTTTTACTGGTTTTGTTTGTCAAAATGAATATTCTATTTATTTTGTACAGCGTGTTTTAGCGTCTGTACACAAAAGCCTAATGTTATAATGTTAATATTTTCTTTCTATGTTATTGATGTTATTGTTTCTTAGATTTCTGTTGAAGTGAGGGTAAAACATGTTACTTTGCTTTTGCAATAATGTCAATAAATAGATTCTTTGGCTGTCTTAATTATGTAAGTTTTATTAATGTTAAACTATATTTATTCATGTTTCATTAATATCAATTTGGCTGTCATTTTGATAGCACAAATGGTGTTTTGGTGTCTGTACGAATTGTGTTTCGTAATGTTTAAATAATTTGAACAAATATTGTTTGCATGTTTTATTGAAATCATTATTTGTGTTTTTTAATGTTCAAATCAAAATAAATGTTCTATTTTTAATGCAAACAGCGCGTTTCAGCGTCTGTACGTAAAATCTCATGTTTTAATATTAACATTTTTTTTTCTATGTTTTCATGATGTTTCATTGATGATAAAACAGATCTTTCTCTTCTCGACTTTGTTTTGTTAAGAAATCTTATTTCCCGTAAGCACATTTCATACCTTTTCATAGCAAAGACATGGGAGTCTTTGTGTGCTTTAATGATAAATGGTTTTTAGATATTTTGTTGATAACGCAAATTTGTTAGTTGCCCTATTGATGAGATTAAAACAACTGCTTACGATGTCGTTTGAGAACAAAAAGGGTGTTTTATTGTCTGTCCAAGTATGTAGCTTTGTTTTTTTAATGTCAACACATGTTTCGATGTCTTATTGATTTCTGTTTCTTATATATGACATGTTTCTTACATTTTCAATTAACAAAATGCTTTCTTCTTATTCAATACTTATTTTCTGTTTTGGAATAAGAATGAAAGAATTTTGTAATAATGTTAATGGGGACGGCTTTTTGATTTACTGGATATCAACAAATGTGTTGATGTTTTATTAATGGCTTTTTTGTTTTAAGGATACCAACAAATGTTGTTGATGTCCACATGTTTCTTAGGTGTTTTATTGATGTCAAAATAATTATTCTGTTGAAAAGTATCATGTTGACCGCAAAAATGGTGTTTTGACGTATTCCTTGGCTTTGGCAACACGTTTTCGATATGAATTTGTTTTCAAAATGTATGTTTTATTTACTGTAAGCACACACGCTGAGGTTAAAATTACTTCTTTGTTAGTAAATGAGTGATTTAGCGTCTGTAAACAATACTTTTCAGGTTTTTTATTATCAATGGGGAGATTTCCTAGATGTTTTATTAATGTTTATTTTGATGTTTTATTTGTTGAACTAAGATTAAATGAATTGTTTTCGATTGCATTTTGTTTTCTTTAAAGGATGTCAACAAATGTATTAATGCTTTGTTGATGGCTTTTTGTTTCAAAGATGTCAACATATAAACACATGATTTTAGATGTTTTATTGATGTAAAAATAAGGATTTCTGTTGAAAGGTTAAAACAACCACTTTCAGTGTCATTGACAGCAAATGTTTTGTCGTGTTCTTTGGCTTTTCTAATAATGCTTTAATAGTGTCAACACATATTGATAGCAAAAAAGGTTTTTTTTTTTTAGCCTCTGTAAGAATTGACTTTTTAATGAAGTTTTACTCATTTGTGTCAAAGCAAATGTTATCTATTTAGGTGTTTCTTTTGATGATTTTGTATATGTGAAAAAATCGTCTCTTTTTGTTGCAAACTTCATTTTTTAGCGTCTATGCGCACGACTCGTTTTCTTTGTGCTCAACATCGTTTTGTTACGGTTTTATTGCCCAAAGTTATCCAGTAATTATCTTTATGGGGGTCAGTCAACAAATGGTTTTAAATGTTTTATCAACGTATATTTCAAAATGAGGTCAAAACAACAGCGTACGATGACGTTTGATAACAAAAAGGGTGTTCTATCGTTTATAGCTTTGTTTTTTAAGTCTTTCTTTTGATGTCAACACATATTGTTTGGATGTTTCTCATGTTTAATTGATGTCAAAACAAATGTTTTTGATGCAATGAAGTTATAATGACTTGTTAGTAAACAGCGCGATTTAGCGTCTGTACGCAATATTCCTCAGTTTTCTTAATGATGGCGATAGAGAGGTTACTTGGCAACACTTTATTGATGCCAACACATTTGCTGTTTTTTATGTCAAAAGAAATATTCTCTTTCTGTTAAAATGAGATTAAAAAGATTATTTTCGATGTCGTTTTGTTTTATAGATGTCAAATGGTTTTGTTGACGGTCAACACATGTGTCCTAGATGTTTTATTGATGTCGAAATATATATTTTCTATTGAAAATTGAGAGCAAAAACGGTCTTCCAATTTGTTTCTCGGCTTTTGCAATAAACACAATAGATCCTTTGGCTGTCAATGATTTTAACACGTTGTTGGTAAGTTATATTGATGTTTTATTTCTTATATGTTTCATATCAGGATAAATCTTCTCTTTTTATGCAATGAGAAAACTTTGGCTGTAGTTTTGATAAGAAAGAGTATTTTAGCGTGTTCTCGCAAAATTCTTAACGCTTTTTTAATAGTAATTTTCTTCATGACAATATATGTTTTTTAAATGTTTTATTGATGTCAATATAGATCTGTTTATATTGCAATAACGTTAAAACAACTTTCGATTTCGTTTTGCTGCCGAGAAGAGCGCGTTCAATACCTTTCATAATTATGTTAATGAGGATGGTCTTTACGTGTTTTGATGATGATTTTATGTTTTATTGATGATTTCAATAAGAAATCAAAGCAAATCTGTTTTTATTGAAGTGTGGTTTAAAAGAATTTGGCTGTTGTTTGTTTTGATGCTTTTGTTTATCAAAATAAATGTTCTATTTTTGTAGCTTTGCTTATGAAAATTTCTTCTGAAGATGGCAACACAATATTTGAATGATTTGTTGATATGAAAACAAATGTTCTACGCAATTATTCTGTAGGTTTTTTAATAATGTCAATAGGGAGGTTATTTGGTTATGTTTTATTCAGAGCAATATATGTTTCCTAAATGTTTTATTGATGCTTTCGTTGTCGTTTTGTTATCATCTGCTGTAAGCATAAATTCTATGGCTTTTGTAATAGGGGAATCCTTTTTGTTTTAAGGTTGATTTTTAAGGATGATATAAACAAATTTTATGTTGACGTTTTATTGATGTCAAAACAAATATTTTCTGTTGAAATGATAGAACGACAACTTTCGATGACTTGTTGAGAGCAAAAATGGTGTTTTGTAATAATGTTAATAAAAAGATTCTTTAGCTGATTTAATGATGTTGTTGGCAAGTTTTATTGATGACAAACTATATTTTTCTAAATATTTTATTTTTGTTGCAATGAGCTTAAAAGAACTTTGGTTGTCGTTTTGATTTTGATTTCAACATTTACCGGTCATTATAGGTGTCAACGTGAATGGTATCCATTTGGGTGTTTTTTTTTAAATGGTTTTGTTTGTCAAAATAGATATTCTAATTTTGTTGCAAACAGCATGTTTTAGCGCCTATACGCAAACAACTTTTATAGCTTTTATAATTATGCTTTGATGTCAACAAATGGCTTTTAGATGCTTTGCTGATGACGCAAATCTTTTAATTGCCTTATTATTATTAAAATGAGACTAAAACATTAATATTGGTAACATTGATATTGAAATGAGGTTAAAAGAATTTCTGACGATTTCTTTCGATACCAAAAACGGTGTTTTATCGTCTGCACACAAATCTAGCTTTTTTATTTTATCTTTCTTTTGAAGCTGTCAACACATATGTTTCTTATATTTATAGTTAATGTCAAAACAATTGCTCTCTTTTCATTATAATGAGGTTAAAATGACTTCTTTGTCAGCAAAAGAATGATTTAGCGTCTGTAAACAATATTTTTCAGGTTTTTAATGATATTAATGTATTGATGTTTTATCCGTTAAAATAAGATTAAATGAATTGTTTTCTTTAAGGGATGTCAACAAATGTATTAATGCATTGTTGATGGCTTTTTGTTTTAAAGATGTCGAGATTAAACACGTTTTTAGATGTTTTATTAATGTAGAAATAAGAATTTCTATTGAAAGGGTAAAATAACTACTTTCAATGTCTTATTGACACCAAATTTCTTGGCTTTTGCAATAATGTCAACATTATTGTAAGAATTGTCTTTTTTAATGTTTCTCTGATTTGTTTAGATGTTTTACTGATGTCTGCACGTCAAAACAAACGATGTATTGTGCAGTCATTGTTCATCAATAACTTTATGTAAGATTGTTTTGTGAAGTTCTAGTTCATCAGCAACTCTGTAGAGTTGATTTGTGTAGTTATTGTTCATCAATAACTTTATCTAGGTCTGCTTTGAGCAGTAATTGTTCATCAGTAACTTTCCTCGAGGTTGTTTTGTGTAATTATTGACCATCAATAAATTTCTATAAGGTTTTTCAAGTTATTGTTCATCAATGATATTCTCTAATGATCTCTGCATTTATTGATCATCAATAACTTTCTCTTAAAGTAAGGTGTCATTGTGCTTTTATTTTTCATCAATAACTCTCTGAGGTTGTTTGGTGCAGTTATTTTTCATTAACAACTTTCTTTAAGGCTGTTTTTTGCTATTATTGTTAATCAATAACTTTCTGAAAGGTTGCGTTATGGTTCCAGTTCATCAAATTTTTCTGTAATGATGTTTTCATCAATAAATGTTTTCAAGATTTTATTGTGCAGATGATGTTCATCACTAACTTTTTGTAAGGTTGGTTTTTGCAATTATTGTTCATCAAAATCCTTCTGTAAGGTTTTTTGCAGTTATAGTTTATCGAAAGCATTCTGGAAAGTTGTTTTGTGCAGTTATCGTTCTACAAGGTTGTGTTGTACAGTTAATGTTCATTAATAACTTTCTGTAAGGTTGTGTTGTGCATTAACTTTTCATCGATAAGTTTTGTGGCGGTTATTGTTGCTTTGCTCAGTTATTATTCTTAAAACATTTTTTGAGTGTAGCTTACATGCAGTTCATCAATAACTTTCTTTAGAGTTTTTTATGCTGTTATTGTTCATCAATAACTTTCTGTAAGATTATTTTGGGCATATATTGTTCTCTAAGGAAGTTTTTTTGTACAGTTTTTTTTAGCAATACTATTTCTGTAATGTTGTTTTGTGCAGTTATTGTTCCTCTAACTTTCTTTAAGGTGCAGTAATTGTTCCTCAATAACTTTCTGCAAAATTGTTGTGTGCAGTTATTGTTCATGAACGTTTTTTTTGTATGGTTGTTTGTGTAGTTACTGTTCATAAATAACATTCTGTAAGGTTGTGTTGTGGAGTTATTGTTCATCAATGACTCTTTAAGGTTGTGTTTTCCAGTAACTGTAAGGTTGTATTGTGCAATTAATGATTATCAATAACTTTCTTTAAGGTTGTTTTGTGTAGTTATTGTTCATCAATAAGACTCTGTAAGGTTGCTTTGTGCATTTACTGTTTATCAATAACTTTCTGTAAGGCTGTGTTTTACAGTTATTGAT
>JAUUEG010060843.1:0-11482 GCA_032361445.1 Panulirus gracilis | reverse complement strand
TGCGTGTGTGGACGTGTATGTATATACATGTGTATGTGGGTGGGTTGGGCCATTCTTTCGTCTGTCTCCTTGCGCTATCTCACTAACACGGGAGACAGCGACAAAGTTTAATGAAAAAAAAATACCTCATTCTCTGAATTCAAAAACACTACAATTCAACCCTACAATAACATAATCATGGCCAGACATAACTATAACATCCTACATTTTGTCCTGGAAACCTCACTCAATGAATATGACAAAATATGATTCCCAAAAGCTTGGGGCTTTGTATAAGTATCATTATCATTTTTCTTGTACACAGATATCCCACATCTACATGGATCCTTTTTGCTCTAGGATGGTTTACTGCTCATACATCTTTGGTGGTTCTTCCTCCATGCCTCTGTTTGTGAGAGTAAATTCACATCATTCTGCCTCACTAAATCACTAGCTAACACCTCTCTTCAAACAACCCTTTCTGGTGCCTACGATATTACTGTCCCTCTGTGTTTTACATGGATCATTTCAGCTAACACTCTTTTGAGCTACCTTTGCATGTCCTAGCCATTAGAAATTGGACCCATGGTCAGTGAATAACAACTGTTTTCCATAGTTACTGTATGGAGACCAAACATACGAAGGCTGACCATTTTGATACCCTCTTACAGAGGGAAGCAGTGGAGTTCTCCTCCTTCTTATGTCTTTCACTCTTCACATAACTTTAAACTTACAACTGAGGTGTATAAACTCCTTTTGAGCTCTAATTGATCTCTTCATCCTTTTTCTTGTCTCTCCTTTTCTTTTCATCTGATATGACAACAGTTAAGGCATGTTTATTTTGCCCATGCAACTGCAGTTGTTGTTACCATAAAAAAGTTTTGGAAATGAATCGTGAATTCAATATAAGATGAAATAATGACCCAGAAATATGGAGTGATTTTCAAGAATAGATCAACCATTGCAATAGCAGTGAAAATATGAACCACAACATTGATGTTCTAGCCAAGCTGGAAATCAGTTCATGATAAAACATATTGTACTTACCTGCTTAATATGAGCAATCTGGTATAGAGGATAAAGAGCCCCTGGATTGAGCTGAGATGCATAAGTAAACACCTTAAGAGCTGCACTGTGAGCACCACGAGCCAGATAAGCATCTCCAAGACACTCGTAGCTAGCACTGTAAATTTAACATTTCTAAATGTCATACTGTACAATGAGGGAGGTATCAGGGTGTTATAAGATTTTACAATAAGTATAATATACAGCTACAGCTTCTGGCAACATATGATGCCAGCAGTATTAAACAAACCTTCACACATTATCAAAAAACTGTGTAAAAAGATTTTGACATACAGTAGAACAAGAGAAGTTGATATAGAAAATTTTTGTGAACTTGTTCACATTGGTTTCATAAGAATAATAATCTTGCAAACATGGATACAGTACTTAATGAAATGGGTCTTTATGAAAGCATACTACTCAAAGTATTACCCACATGTGCTCTCAATTTTTTCTACCATTGTTCATGCATACACATTCATAATTCCTGCATAAGCAGGAGATACAGTTCTGTCCAAATACATTAACCTATTAGATCCACTCAGTCAAAAACACTTTTCATTCATACTCCCTCATTTGCTTTAATTTTTCATCTATGTCATACTTTCATTTTCAATTCAATAAGCTATTCATGCACACCAAGAATAATCTAACTCAACCTAATCTAGTAGCATCTTTAAGTTTCTGCAAATTTCAGGTGTTTACACTTGCAACTTTACTGTCTTTGAAAATCATGTTTCAAGAACAGAAGTATCATTTCTTTCCTACAATAATTTCATTAGTGGTGTTCTACTGTATCCTTTTCATCCACTGACAATGATACAACCTCAAAAAATGTGCCTTGTGCCTTCTTGCTATCTGGTATAACCACTTGCAAGCAGAGTCCAATAACACTAGCAGCTGTACTGTATTTACTTTACTTTGCTGTCCAAAGACCCCTTTCTATGGGGTTCCCATAGCACTCAGGTAGGTGATCTCATCCAGAGGGAAGGACTACAGATTAAGAAGTGTGGTGATATTGTGTGTATGTATGTTTGAAGTGAGCACATGATAACTGAAAAGTAAGTATTTAGTGTCATCAGTAAGGTAGTTACATCTTGTGGCATGTTGAATTAGCGTTTGCATTGTTTTAGTTTTAATGTAGAGAAATTACATTTTAAACTTACCTATCATCAGGGTTTATGGTGATAGTGCACTGAAAGGCTTGTATAGCCTGGTCATAATTCTGGAGTACTAGATGGTGGAGACCAAGCCGAAGCCATGCCCAGCCACAGGATGAACGGCCTCCTTCATTTGTTATGCGATGCAACAATTTAATGTTTTCCTCCTATGAAAAAGTAAGGGCAAATATACAAAACAGGTATACAATGATTTTTTTTATATTATTATTATATTTATTATGATTTTTATGATACATATTCAATGTGTTTGCATTTTATAGCATTCTTAATAAACTGCATTTATGCATACCTCACTGTATTAATCTGACTTCTGACACCACTGACAAATCATTTACACACAATTTTGTTGACTTAACTAACTTATTACTGATGTTCTTTACTATACAGATTCACTTGACTACTGACACTTTCAAAATAAAATTTCATATGGCATGGATCTACGAGGAATAAAATTCAATTCGTTAGATCTATATTTGACACTCAAAATGCAGCATTTGGCTACTTTTGTTTTAAAACATCTTTACTGATTTATTGAATTATAACTTTTCATATTTTCTCAAAAGCAAGACAGGTTTAAATTTGAATTTATATGGTTTCAATGCTGATGATCAAATGAATATCTGAGATTTCACATGTTAGTCCAAACTGATGGGTAGGAGCAAAAGATTGTAATTAGTATCTGTTGTGTAAATATCAAATAACCTTCATTGAAAAAACACTCCCTAAAATCTAATGGAAAACCTTCAGAATTTTTTCTAAATATCACATAGCTGTAAAACTCCTAACATGTAAACTTTCCTTAGAAAGGTATATTCAATAGTTCCCCTTTTAAACAATACCAGACGCCCACTACAGCCTATTCATGCACGGACTCTTTCAGGTAATGTATGCTATATGTTTTTAATCCTGCTTAAAAGGCTTCAATAACAGGCAATATCTAAAGGCACACTTCTTAGAAACAAAGTCAAAAGCACTTTATTATCAACATAACTTCAAACTAGTATGGAAATTACTTGTTAAGACACAAGTGATTACAATCATGTCTTCCTAAAACAAAATTAAAGATCAAAAGATACTAAGTTTGCACATGCTAAATATAAAACTTTTATAAACTTATAATTGTACTGCTTACATATTTCCCAAGAATTCTGTACAGATCCGACAATGCTGCTCCAATGTCATCATCATTCGGACTTAGGGATAATGCTTTCTCATAGCATTTTAGCGCTTTTTCCATATTGTTGTCATATCGGAAGAAATGTCCTAAGTATAAAAATGCTTGTCCAAGCTTTGGGTCCAGCTTTCCAGCCCTCATACAACATATCTGAGCTTTCTTAAGGTCTCTCTTTTCATAATATACTCGTCCTAACTCCATGTGGCCTTCAGCATAACCAGGCTGCTCCTGCAATATTTGAAATCATAACTCAGCAATGAATTCAGTGGACAGTGACTGAAAACTTACCACTCCAATGATCATATATCACTGCCTTGCCAGCCCAAATAAATCATGAAAT
Organism: Panulirus gracilis; assembly: GCA_032361445.1. NCBI lineage: Eukaryota > Metazoa > Arthropoda > Malacostraca > Decapoda > Palinuridae > Panulirus > Panulirus gracilis. The sequence continues at coordinate 7,743 of JAUUEG010060843.1, read as the reverse complement.
ATCTTTCATGAGAGTGAGTTCAAAACTTTCAAATATCAAGTTACTAAGTCTTTAAAACAAAAAGTAAACAAAAATATTATTCCCAAGTTTTCAAAACAAAAACAAACAATACAAAAAGTTTGACTCCAATTCCATACATAATTTCAAAAAAATCACACAGCAGATCAGTATAGTATACAACTTGCAACAATTAAGTCATATAGATATATCAAAAAATCAAATCAATATTCACAAGATCTCTGAAATATTCCAAAATGAGGGAATGAAAAATAGCACTTTTTCTCTATAAGATTTACAGCATCACTATCTTGCTAAGCACTAAACAGCAAACAAATATCAAACAAAATATTTACAACATATGTTGAAGCAAACATTTTGAGATATAATTCTGATGCTCCAAATGCATTAGAGATGAGTGACACCACAATACTCCCTGCAAGTCTTCAATCCCAAACAAACCTACCTGAAATGCCACTTTCAATAAGCTGGAGGCAGGTGCCATGAGAGAGGAATGAAAAAAGGTACTCAAAAATGGGAAACCAGTATAAACAAAAAACTGATCCTATGAACTACTTACCACAGACATACATCTATGAATGTAGATGATATTGAACAAACACTGACCATCATTTGTGGCAAACGCTGCTAACCAATGCTAGTGGTACCCTAAGAAAAAGAAAAAGAAAATCCTGCAAACCACACATCCTGTCTATCTACACCCCTGATCCCTGTTCCAGGTGGAACATCCTCAAAGGGGTGGCCATGGCAACAGAGTCTTCATAACTAAAGAACTTCAATGACTCTTCTTAGCCTTTAGTGCCTCAACCTTAATGGGCCACTAACAGAGGGCAAATCTAGTGCAGTGTTTGCAGAAGTTCCTACATAATGTTCCTAATGACCACTTCTACCCAATGTTCCTACCTACTACTTCTACTTAATGTTTCTACCTAATGCTCCTACCTATATGTTCCTCCCTATTACTTCTATCTACTGCTCCTACCATTTTGCCAAAAGGCAAGCTAGCGCATAGTGCTCCCAGCAGGAAAATCTAGATTTACAAAGAATGAGCTGTTTGAGTTCAGGTTTGTAAAGTGTTATGTATGACAAGGAGAGATTGTATGTTTGTAGTCCACATGTGGGTGAGACAGCAAGAAAAGACAGCAACCTGGGTTAGACGAGTGCAACTTAACAACCACTGAAGTCCTGGCTCACTATGCAGCCATCACTAACCCTCACGATACCTAGGCGGGTAGTACTGGTAATAAAGCTCCCTGACTGTTAGCTGCCTACCAATTACTACATTCAAACATTCATAAAATCATTCACTACATATATCAGACCAAAACTTGATTACGCCTTTCCAATCTGGCCACTGTACCTAAAGAAGAAAAAGTATGATGATACATCGATCAGAAATCAGAAAGGGCAGAAACCCAGGTATCAACACCATCCAACTTGTAAAGCCACATACAGGAAGATCACACTGTGTTAGTCATACATGTGAAATTAATGGTGGTGGCCTGGGAAGCCATGCCATACTGCCTTTATGATGTGATGTCATGTACTGGTCAGGTTACTGCATGGTCACTGAATTCCTGTGAATGAGCATCAGCTGACCTCTCACATTCTATAATGGCCTAAAGGAGAAAATTTCCACAGTCACCCCATTTTGGAATGTAAAACTGTTTCAATCCTCACCAAGTAAATGCTCTCTCATTTGCTCATGGTGATCTCACTGTAGGTGAGAAAGATACATAAATATGATTTTCAGCATAAGAATTCTGTATTATCAATTTCCAATGAATATTTTCATGCCCGCAAATCAACTTAAAAATTACAACTACTGATAACTATTTACATGATCATTCTTAATAGCAGTTAACACAATATAAGACAACAAGGTGCAGAATTTCCAGCTACATAAATATTTTTCTTATCCACATAGTCTCTACATTTGAATATTACCACACATACTTTCTAAAGAGTTAAGACAACAGATATGTTACTAATACAATATGTATAAATGCAGTGACAGAACTGGTTAGGGCTGTAGATACCTTAAATAAAAATGAGAAAATATTTTTGATCAAGTGCATCTGTTGTGTAAAGGAAAGGTGCAAACAGAGACTTCACTCTCACATGACAACTGAACTCAGAGTGCAAAGAGAAAAAGGTAAAAGATGTTCTATTATATAACAATGGAAGTCCAAGTTTCACTTCATAAGCACATCGGATATTAGTTGAGAAAATCTATGAGTTAATGGTCCAACTCTAAGTTAACAGGAATGAACTAAAACAGAAGAGCTTGAGTATTTTGTTTTTCTTACCTGAACAAATTCCTCTAAAAGCTGTTGAGCTTTTTGTCTTTCTCCTCGAGCCCTATGAAGTGTCGCTGAAAGAAGCTTAAGCTGGAACTGCTCTCCAAAGGCATCATGCAGATTCTCAAGATCATCTGCTGCCATGTCAAATTCTTGCAATTTTATTCTTGACCTGACTAACAGGAGTCCACAATCTAAACTTGTCTCTGCATGCTGCAATAAGAAAGTCAGGTTTAAAGCATTTACAAAGGAACAGGTCTGGACAATAACATCTATAAGCATGTACATAAATAGAAAAAACTCACATGTGGTTTGGGTGGAATGGGTCAAGAGCTGTTGCAATGAAGTGTGCACCCAGCATACTGAACACTGAAGAGAAATTATATTGCAGGTGCTGCCTGTTTTTGGTTTCAAAATAGCCAATGATTGTTCTGAGGGCCTCTTTTGTGTGGTGTGAAATATTTTCATATTTGCTTTTAACATGGTGGATAACCAATCAAGCAACGCTTAGTCTTGGGTGGAATGAATGAACACTTGTATAGTATTTTAAGGGATTCTTGTTCAAATGTTTAAAATTGCTCTGTTTAGATGTTCTGAGGTCATTTAGTTTGCTTATGACCTCAGGCAGGGGAGAAAGAATTCTACCTCCGTATTTCCAGCATGTCATATACGGCAACTAAATGGGGCTTGAACACAAAAGGGTGGCACATTCAAATGGCAGGACAGTAAGTATTTGTGACCTATATGAATGCTCATTTCAAAATATGAATCTTCATTCCATAAATGTCATCACTTCCTACAGCTTTGGGCTACATGAGTCTTTAGAAAGAGTTCCTGGATAACACCATTCCATTTCTCGTGAAAACTGGTTCTGGGGTAATCAAAATCAAATAAAAGTAATCAGTTACATTACAAAAAGAAGTGTGATTTAAGAAAAAATAATAATGGCAATGATTCAACAGAATACCTATATATCAACTGCTCTACTATAAGACACCCGGTCTTCAGTAACACCATAATATGCAGGGGTCTTTTTATTGGATTCTCCTGCACCTCCATTAAAGAGCTTACTCATGAACTTAAGTCAACTCTACATTTCTGATCCAAAAAAATATGCATAAACTGTGATGTATATTGACTTTTCAATACCAACATAATCTTTCAAATTATGAGCATGCACTTACCTTCTCAAGTATTGCAACTGCCTGTCGGAGGTGATTTTTGTGTCCCATGTGTACAAATGCCTTGGCTCGAGTTAACCTCAACCTTGTTTGATAAGACTCAAATTCCTCATTCCCGGGTATTGAAATATTTTGATCAGCAGACAAAATTATGAGAGCCTTATTGCAAGTTACTTCAACACCAGCCCAATCATTACTTGCTTCCTGAACAGTAAGAAGCAATTTCCATCCAAGCAAGTTATTCCTGACTCGCTCAGCACCTACAAATGACAAAAGAAGAATTAATTATGTAAAGAACAGAAATACACATCTTTTAACACTGCAATTAGATATGAAAATAACTGACAAAGAGAAAACTAAGATTATCTACCACCTTTAACTCCGATCCTATTTACATAGGGTGGGTTAATTGCAATCAGCCTCAGTAAATTAAAGCACATCCTCAACCAATGCCAAGTGAGCTATACCAGAGCTGGGAATCCATGTTAATATAAGCACTTATTCCTTTTTCTTTTGTTTAACATGCTAAGCTAATTCATCAGGCAAAACCAAAGTTTCCATTCATACATCTATATCTACTTTCGTTTTCACTTGACATGCTAAGTTGATTCACCAAGTGTGAACAGTCTCCATTCACACATATGATTTCACAAAGAAAATTAAACCAAACATCATTCCTCTGGCATTCTCATCTGGAATATCCCTTGATACTCATCAATACATGCAACATATATGTCCACCTCCTATGCGCTTTACCTCTTCCCCTTATACTCTTACCTATTCCATAGGCATAACATAACTTCTGGACCAACATCTCACCTGCTATGCAATTTACATTACCACATCATTTATTAAAAATTCATCCATGCATTCTTCTGATTTCTTTACACCACAGATTCTTCTCTCATCCTCATTCTTTATCTACTCAGCTAATTCCAACTATAATGCACAACTTAATCTGATAAAATCTTAGCTGCCCTTATGTTTCACTCAGTCTGACCAAAACAAAAAAAAAAAGTTTCACATTTATGCATCCGGGTTGGATGCAAAAGTTTTCCCCACTCTACAAAAGCCTTCCTAATCACCTGGTCTGTCAGTAAACCTTTAATTGTATCAATTCAATCTTCAGTTTTCCTATTACCATTACTACAGGATAAATCCATGACATTTAACTCACTTGCAACTTCTAGTTCTTCATTCAAACTAATACTGCACAATGACAACCTACTTCTTTTGCAAACAAGAGTCCTGTTCTAACTCATACTTACTTTCAACATCCTTTATTTACACAAATCATTCAAAATAACTCAACATTCTATCCATCTTCTGGAAAGAACTCTATCTTTACATCCTAAAAAAAGGGGAAAGATCCATGATAATTCATCTTCTCTGACCCTCCTTGTTATCATGTATCCCCGCTGGGTAGAACAGACTAGACTTTAAATCCACAGGTTTTCTCTCTATCTATCTATCTGTATATCTATCTATCTATCTATCTATCTATCTATATCTCTGACACCTATTCCCTTCGGGAACTCCCTCAAGGGCGTGGTCATGGAAAAGAGTCTCCACCACTTTAACAATGTTGGCATTGCTTTCTGTGATACAATCTATGAACTCCTGATTCTTTTCATTTGCTCCCAGCCCATCTCCATTTGTATACAAAACTTCAAGCCTACAGCGTGTGCTACTTGTACATTCCAGTCTCCTTGGGCTTCAAGTGTGAGTGTAAATCCATCCTTCTGACCTAATGCAATTCATATTTTGCCTTTTGCCAATATTCTTTACTCTTTCTCTTTCTTCCTTTGGCTTGTCACTCCAGACATTTCTCTTTCTTCCTATGGCCTGTCATTCCAGACAATCACTTCTTTGAACTCCCCTTTTCAGGCAAATTCAAATGCCTGTTTAAGCATAATCTGACTAGACATCTTCAAATAAAATGTTAGCTTCCCTTCCCCTAACTTACCTGTATTTCCCTTTTCTCCAAACATTTTACTGCTTGTCTGCATTTGTAGGGTCCATTCCATTTACTAGCATTTGACAAGCTCCCGTAATTTGGTTTCTGATTATTCCTAGTTTGGAAGATGGTTCTCTTCCATCACAAAGATCAACATGGACTTACATATGATAACTTCCATATAAACAACTTCCCTCATTTGCATAATGGCCCATCTTTCTGTTATCTCCTGCAGTTGCTTTGTCCTCCTTGATTTTTACCTTATGTAAAATCTTCTTCATTGACAAACAGTTGCCCTATACAATCTTTACCCTCTTAAGTCTTCCATCCATAACAATACATGCTCCTCTGACTGTATATACTGCCTCCTCAAAGACTTTACCAAACTTGTTCTTCCATGTTTCAAAATCCCTAAACTTCTACTCCTTCTCATATTCCTCTAAGAAAAAATCTTCAGCTCTTAAAATCATATCCTAATTGTTGTCTGTCTTCCCTGAGATTGTTTACTGTCCTAAAATCACTAGAAAAGTTCAGGGATGGCAGTGCTGAGCTGACAATCTAACCCTAGACAATGATCAAAGTTAACCAACAAATATGTAATGTACATGGAAGATTACTGGTATGCTCATTTACCAATACACACTTGCATATGCACAAGCTATATTCTTTTCTAGTCTCAGTTAGTGGGGGGTACTGCAAAGTAATTATCACTAACAACTAGTTGTTGAGAAAAATGAAAAAAATTTTAAGGAATTAAATGTGCTGCATGACTCACCAACTCTTAAGTGTGCCTTTGCCTCGACAAATTTGTCTTCACGTTGGTAAATAATCCCTTGGGCAAGATTACCCCATGGAGATGCCTTATTGAGGCTTAAGAGTTTAGTTACATATTCATACATCTCATCTTCGTCCAGTGGGAATTCTTCTGAAAAACAATATGTTAAGAGGATTTATTTCTAATAAGGCAAACTGAAATCTAGCTATAAAGATATCTTTCAATGATATGTGCACAACTTCTTTGTATTCTTATTTGTCCCTCCAACACAAAGTCAAACTAGAATGCACACTATCTGATTAGTGAAGCATCCCAATACATCCAAATGAAAGCAGTTGTTGATGCAACTTTTTTTTATAAATGCCTTCTCACTGCTCATACTTCACTCATGAACATCTCTGGATGATAAAATTTAATTTACATTTACAAAATTATACACATCCTTACATTATCAACCTTACATCTACTCTATGTTATTTCACTACTAATATTATAAAACTCCATGGACACATAAGGATGAACATTAATGGAAAATAAAATGAAATACTTTTCTTTCTGAGGCAAGATCCCATGAGTAATACGACACAACAGTGACTGCAGGGGTTACTGTATTTAAATGATTATGTCAGCCCTCCCCTGAAAAAAAGGAAAAAAAATGTAAAAGGTGGTGCAGATTAAAATGAAATTCAAACCACCACCTCTTCATCATAGTCATCTCTACTTCGACCACCTCACCACAATCATCTCTACCACCACCACATCACAATTATCTCTACCACCACCATTTCCACCCCACTGGACACTAGTGCCATTACAACCTCGCCTTGTTCACCATCACCATGCCAATTACACTAAGGTCACGTGATAAGGCAAGTCAGAGACTTCAAAACTTTGTGGTGGTAGGGGTACTGGTGGTGTAATGCTGTTAGTGGTGTAATGGTGGTGGTGGTATGTGATCATGATGATAATAGTGGCATGGGAGGCAGGTGAAGTTACCACTAACAACAAAACCTCATTCCTATGTCCTTTCTCCTGCTTGTAGTAGCCATACACCACAAATCCTAAAGTTGTAATACTGTGTATAGTGATATCTTTTAGTCACCTTCCCCGCGTGTCATAGGTGACTAAAGGGGTGGGAGCAGGGGACTGGTTATCCTCCCCTCCAGTTTTTACTTTTCCAAAAGAAAGGGGCTAAGTGAGGATTTTCTCTCAAAGGCTCAGTTCTCTGTTCTTGATGCTACCTTGCTGAAGCAGAAAATGGCAAATATGTAAGAAAAAATATTGATATCTTGTTATCTATTTATCATTTATTTTGCTTTGTCGCTGTCTCAAGCATTAGCAAGGTAGCGCAAGGAAACAGACAAAAGAATGGCCCAACCAACCCACATACATGTGTATATACATACACGTCCACACACGCAAATATACATACCTATACGTCTCAACGTATAGATATATATATATATATATATATACACACACAGACATATACATATATACACATGTACATAA
>JAUUEG010060732.1:0-11485 GCA_032361445.1 Panulirus gracilis | reverse complement strand
GTCCCAAGACTGATCCTTGTGAAAATCCACTTGTTACGTTAAACTGTTCTGAGGCTTGACCATTAATCACAACTCTTGGTTGATGGTCAGTCAATCAATCTCCTGTCCACTGCCATGCGACATAATTTTTGCTAGTAACGTTTGATGCAGATCCTTACCGAACGGTTTTTGAAAATCTAGATTGATAACTTCATCTGCTTTACCATCGTCAGCCATGTTGATTATGACATAAAAGAAATTAGCAGATTGGTCAGACATGAGTGATTTCGTCGTAAACTATGCTGAGAATCGTTCATTAGATGGTAATTCTCTAAATGGCTTACCATTCTAACTCTAATGACAGCCTCATGTTTGCCAACTCCAAACGTTAGGCTAATAGGACGGTAAAATCCGGGCAGTGACTTGTTACCTTTTTCGAATATAGGTGCTATATTGGCAGGCTTCCATTCATCTAGAACGTTTCTGTTAGCACTTTTCTGAAAAGGGCAGTCAAGGGCTTGACTCATTTTTCGCCTCGTTCATTATAAACTTATCAGGGCTTGCCGCTTTATTTACTTAGATTCCGTTTATTGGTGAAAGTATGTATTCGGCTTTTATGTCAATTTGTTGAAGAACATTCGCCTCTCTTATTGATGAAACTGGTTTGGGACATGAGCTGTCTTCGATCGTAAATACAGATGCAAAAATGTCATTCAACGTTTTTACTATGGCTTGTTTGTCTAAAACCAAATCACCCTTTTCTGTAATTAATGAACTTATTAACTGAGAAATGACTTACTTCTAACACAACTGTAGATCTCTTTATGGTATATTTTGCTCTTCTAAGCATTATATGATTCACAATGACGTTCACTTCGTCTTGTAACTTTAATTTTCTCTACATAAATTTGCATACCTAACTCTATTAATTTGGTTACTGGATTCTCAAAGTTTCTTATAAGTTACGTTCTCAGACAACAGACACTCTCGTATTTCATCGCTCCGTTATTTAGTTTTAGACATAGACCGTCCACTAAGCAATGGTATGTATGTTTTCTAAGATGCTTTAAAGGATTTTCTGAAGCATTCCTGAGCTACGTTCATGTCATTTTTACTGATCACATCATTATTGGTTTGCCTGTCAAGGGCAGTGCGAAGATCATTAAGATTTACACGTTTACAATAGGTTGTTTTTTCACGATTGTCATGTTGACCAACATCACATGCAGTGTTGAAAGCGACCTTATAAATAGATTGCTGTTGATCACTTACACCAAACATCCATCCAAGTTAAACAATATCATCGAGATCCTCATTTGTAGTTAGAATCAATTCTAATATACTCTCGTCGCGAGTATGTTTCTCGACTAATTGGATTCTTCTTATGTTAGCTGAGACAGCACGGGCACCTGAGGCCCTAAACAAAGGCATCCCATTCAAGCAACTGTTATTGTCTTACTCAATTTATCTTTAATTTCTACAGAAATGAAGTCTACGTTCTCAACGGCTACCAAAATTTTTTATACCGAGACATGCATGAGCTTTGACAAAGACCAGACACCACCTCCTACTTTAGTTTCCCTAAATCTGTTAAGTATAGTGTCCCTGGAATGGAGTTTTCGGTGAAGAAATCTCTATCATTAATATCTAACAAAGATTCAGAAATAGTAATCATACCAAAATTTTCATTGTAACGTTGTTGTCACTAACTCTGACATTCTATTTCGCATACTGCGAGCGTTAACATGAAATATTTCTAAACGATACTGAGACCTATTTGGAAAGGAACCTACGGAGGAGAATGGGAATGCTCCACACAGGATGCGTTTTTTTTTTCTTTTCACCAAATCGCAGATGTAGACTCGCTGAGGAGCCAACCAGAACGCGCAGCTCCCACTTCATTCAGGAGTGATCTGTCCTTCATAAATATACCAGACTGCGTGTAGAAATGCTGCCACAATTAAGGGAACTCAACTCCCTCCTGATAAGAGATGTTCTTTAACGTACTATTTAGACAGAACGCCTTACTAAAGAAGGCGTTCCTGGTGCCAATCCTGGGAAGAACTACTACATCAGTAATATAATTTTTCTGATTTCAAAAATGTCGAATGAGGTGGGGATATCTGTATAATACCTCCTTTGTTCTTTCTTTCAGCATATCATTACCTACAGGCCAAATAATTACATCATTAGCGCAACAACATAACTCCTACACAGTGTTAACATCGTCAACTACCCTGGCACCTGAAAAATAAAAAAATTGTAATGTGAAGGCTTCATGGCAGAGTTTTTCCAGCTCTCCATGGATCAAAGAGTTGCCAAAGAGCCTAACCCTGTGTTCATCATCCTTGCTATCATCCATTTAAGGGGTTTAGTACCTCATTGCACCACCTGTAAGGGTTGGCTTTTCTGAGTGAAAGATGAATTACTTCAGTATGTCTCAACACCCACACAGCTGCTTCCCAATGTTGATGGCTCACTTCCTGATGCTTTCAGCATGCTGGATTAAATAATATCCTGAAGGACATCTAACCTGAGAGTAAGAGCAGTTATTCTATCAGTAGCTGCAGTCAGCTTTTCCTCCAGAGTCCATCTGTCCATGTACATCCTGCAAATCAAAGCCATCATACTTTTAAAGTAAAACTTCCCACAGCACACAGAACACCATTGACCTGCCAGCATACTGGAACAGTAAAAAGAAATGCAATATTACAGAAAATAAGGTTTAGTAATGATCTGAAAGGTGGTTACTGTACCTTCGCCCTTATGAACAATGACTAAGCTACTTATTCTTCAGGGCAGTCACACTGTTTCCTCACCTTAAATAGCCTGAACAAGTATATATTTTTCTTAAGTCAATTCATATCACTTTTCAGAACTACAATAGGAATAGTTACAAAAAAGATTCTATTTGAAACAAGAGATAACACAGAAAAAACACTGCCTCATACTTTAGGTTAACAAGAAATTTCCATGTTCCCACAAACACAAGCACTATTTCCCACATATGCCTGGAGATCTTTTCTTTTATGTCACAATTTTGGTACTTGAGGACTATGATATGATGCACTACAACTTAAACACTTAAAAATGTTCAGCCTAAAAGATAAAGTGATAAAACAGAAAAATCAAAAAATCTAAGCAAGGCTTGTAGATAGAAGAGGTGAAGGGGCCTGGGAAATAAGTCAGTTGTTTGCTGATGACACAGTACTGGTGGCAGATTCAAGTGAAAACTAAAGAACCTGGTATAGGAGAAGGTGCCAGAGGAGGAAGGTTAGAGTAAATATGAATAAAAACATGATTACTAGGATTATCTGGGCAGAGGGAAAGGTTAGTTGGACTGTGAGTTTAAATGGACAAAATTTGCAGGGACTCAAGTGTTTTAGGTACTTGTGAGTAGACATGGCAGTGAATGGAACCATGGAAGTAGAAATGAGTCACAGGGTGGGTGAAGGGGCAAAATTAGGCATTCACAGGGTACATAAATCCTGGCAATACTGACTGGATGAGAGGCATAGGCTACAAATAAGGATGTGTGAAATAGGGTAGATGTGTTGTAAATGAAATGTTTGAGGACAACATGTGGTGTGAGTTGGTCCAATTTAATAAGTAATAATAATGTAAATGGGAGGTGTGCCAATAAACAGACATTTACTCACATTAGACAGGAGCATTAAGTTGAAGTAGTATGAAGGAACATTTAGATGCAAGCATTAGATTGAAGTAGGATGTAGGAATGTTAGGTAGGACCCTCTGGAAACACTGTGCTGGTGTTGCCCTCTGCCACTGGCCCATTAAGGGTTGAGAAAACTAAGGAGTGTGCTGAAATGGCTTCGACATATGGGGTGAATGAGTGAGGAGAGGTTGATAGACATATATGTCAAAAGTTGAGGGAACAAGGATAAAAGTAAGACCAAATTATTGATTGAAGGATAGAAAGAAAAGTATTTCGAGTTCTCGGGGTACAAACATACAGGAAGGGGAAAGGTGTGCACAGGACTGAGTGAATTGGAGTGATGGGGTATGTAAAAGGTAATATACAGTCAATGGACTGAAACAGGGCATATGAAGCAACGGAAAAATCAGAGGTCTGTGGGGCCTGGTGGTGGATAGGGGATGTGGTGGCAGTGTTTTACACATAAGAGCTTGAGAGTGGATATAAGCAAATAAAGCCTTTCCTAATCTGTTCAACAATCTCTCAAAATGTCCACTCCATCTCCTCATCACAACCTGTTGCCACTTTCCCATTTGCCACCTTCACTGTTGTTCCCATTAGTAATTCTATCTTGCTCACACTATTAACCTCATCCCAAAACTTCTTACTCTCCCTGAAGTTTACTGACACATCCTAACTCTCATTTGACCTCTTTTTCAACCCCTACACCACCCTCTTGATCTCCTTCCACTTATTTTTGTAAATCTCCCAATCACTTGTACTCATTCCCTGTAAGTTCTCTCCATAAACCTTACTTTTCTCGATTCACAACCAACTTTACTTCCACATCCCACCATTCCCTACCCTTAATGATCTGCATTTCTTCCACCTTCCTTATGCCACTTGCTTCTCTCACACATGCCAGCACTGCTCTCCTAAATACTTCCCATTCCTCATCAACTATTTCCACCTGTTAATACATAACAAGGGAAGGTCTACAGGGTCTGGTTGTGAACAGGGAGCTGTGGTTTCAGTGCATTACATGACAAAGTAAGGATGTGAGCTGATTCAGCCTTTCTTCTTCTCTTCCTGGCACTACCTTGCTAAAAGGAAAATGGCAATCAAGTAAGAAAAAAAAATATATTTCTTTTTTCATACATGCTTGGCAATTCCCGCATTATCGAGGTAGTGCCAGGAATAGCCAAAGAAAGGCCGCATTTGCTCTCATCCATTTTCTAGCTTTTATTTGCAATGCACACAATATTTTCCATACTTATTTGCCATTTTCCATATAACAAGGTAACACCAGGAACAAATGCTTCCCATCAGAGAATGGATGTGTGGGGATGTGGCCTTTCTACACCTGTTCTTGGCACTACCTTGCTAATGCAAGAAAGTGATCAAGTCTGAATTTCAAAAAATTATACATGCTCATCATTTCCTGTGTGAGCAAGGTAGCATCAAGAACAGATGACAGATCCTCAGAAAGAAAATTCCTCCCTTGGCTCCATGCTCTTTTCCCACTTTAGGAATGTAATACAGGAAGGTAGGATTTCCAGCCACCTGCTCATGCCCCTCTCAGTCACCTTCTATGACATGCAGGGAATACATGGATAGTATTCTTCTCCCCTATCCCACTGTATGTAAAAAGTCAGTGAAGACAAACTGAACAGATGTAGAGTAATGAGGATGAGACATAGTGAAAGGACTGAATATGATCATCTAACAGGAAATAAGCTTGATTCTAAGAAAAGGATTTGGGATGCGAAATCCAATTTCAACTATCATGTATTCTGTACCTAAATCAAAGCCTACCAACCACATCCAAGCCCCACAGACACGTAAAAAATTATTTAAATTTTCTTGTTGATATATTACAGTGTACCTTGCACTATTACTATTTTAGTGAGTTTCTAGTCCTATATGGGTTATTAAAAAACAATTACCTATATCAGAAAATTTTTTGTATTTTCAAGTTTGTCCCTGAAATAATTCTGGTGTATAATTTTCTACATAAATATTAAAACAAGATACTTCAGCTTTCCAACAACTGGAGTTCCATGGACAACAGAGACCATCTATTTCATTAAATTTATTTTGTACTTCCTCTTCCTTGTATCTCCACACAATTTCCTCTTTGCATAGTCAAAACAAATTATGTCAATTGAAATAATTTCAAAAACCTTTTAACTTAAGGGTTTTCAAAATCTAAATATCTTAAAAGAGTGTAATTACCAAAACAAATACCTTATTAGTACAACAGATGAAGACAGCAACAATTCTTCACAAAAATTTAAGTCTTTCAACATTCATTACATAAATGTACATGACATCCTGCTTCTTCTTTGATAAAAAAAATCTTGGCTTCTTCCTCCTTAAAAAAATAAATGACCAATTTGGACCATAACACAATCACCAGCAAAATCAATAAAAAATAATCCCTAAATCAATATAAAAATCCCAAGTTTTCATATAAATGCAGGTGTTAAAGACTTTGTATAGGTATTTCTACATCATTATGTTCCTTAAACTTCCCAATTATTTTGTAGAAAAAGAATGTTCAATACTAAAAGTATCCTTCTCCAGTAAATCAATAAAAACCAGTGCAACCTCAATTATTGGCATAACAATTATCAAATTCCTTAGAAAATTAAAAAACATATAACTAACCCAAGAACCATTTTCATACACATTTCAAGTTAGTATTGCAAGTGTTTGCTACAATGATATGCTTGGTGTAAGTCATCATATCCAAATGGCACTCATTATAGCAATGAAATGACGTTTTGAAAAGTCCATACTCTTTCAATGAAGGCTGAGTTTAATGAACATCCTGCACACAAACTCTGGAGATGCCAACACTGTTGAATAAAATATGATTACCATTTAGAAAAAAATCTTATCTTCTTTAATGCCAATGATCCAGGTTGTTTTATTCACTGGAGACAAACACCAAAATTCAAGTATCAAATACTTAGTTGTCTATTAAGACATTCATCACCTGTCACATGAAACAAATGATTATCATAACTGTAACTAGTGTTGTTTCTGTATAATGCCAATAGGCAATTATCTACGTAATCAGAAATATGCATACAATAGGCAATTACAGAAAATAAGATTTAACTGGCCAATTATTAGTACACTAATAAAGTAAATGATATAAGGGCGTGACAATACAAATGTAATACTAAGCTGTGCACGGAGATGACAAAGCAAAAAATGAAATAATATCTTTAAAATACAATGTCATCTTTGTTTGCTCTCAAAATTTTGAATCACGACTTTATTCTACAGAACATTAGCATAAAGTCCATGAAATATGATACAATGAACATCACAATTAGGCAATGCCTACTAAAACCAGTTTGTGTATAAGCAACATCTTCAAGATGGAGTACACACTGCAAGTCATCATATTTTCTTCTGCCTATTACTGCCCATCAACACATCCAAAAAAACAAAGTTAAGACAATATTGCAATTGGTCATTCTCAAAATACACTTAGCAGCCGTGTGTCTGCAACACCATCTCATCTTTGGGAAGATCTGTAACCGACTGTGAGATCATCTATATCCTACTTTGGTCGTAAAAAAAAGTCATTATAGAACACAGGTAGATAAAAGAATATAAAACCAATAAACTTTCTATTTAGCTACAAAGTGCTTGCAGACAAACCAATGCACACATAGAATTATTCAATCACTTAAATATCTGGTACACCATCAAACTGTACCTAGCCGATGAATGAACAAATAAGTAAAGACTTCATAGGAGCTGACTTGCACAGGTGTATGACATTCATTAATCTAGATTCAATCCCTACCTGCAGCAAGACCAGAAATGATTTTGACTATAGAGAAATAGCCGTCCTAATCCTCACAAGTCACAAAGTGTCAACACAATAATATCATTTCTTACAAGAATGTCAGTTTATTTCAGTGATGTATTCCTTTACACAGGAGCATCTTTCATGTACTGGTCAAGTTCAGTGTCAAGGGCAGTTTTCGTCTTGCTCATGTACTCATCTAGTTGCTGGTCCAGTTCCTCGCGAGTGCAGTTATCAGGCCCTTTAGGTTTGCTACCTCCACGAGCACCACGACTACCTCGTCCACCTCGACTTGCTCGGCCACCTCGACCACGCCCCCTTGTAGAATAAACATTATAAACTGTAAAAATATAAGGGAGGACTGGGAATTCACAGTTTATCAGTGCATATAATAAGAAACCATCAGTGCATATAATAATAAAACAAAACATTTAAGATTAATTGCAATACAATAAAAGATACTACAGGTTACTGTGCCAAAATCCAAATTAAGGATGCTTTCTGGCTTCTAGCAACTCAGAATAGTAACTGCTTTTGTTACTTTTCTTGAAACCCCCAGAAAAAGTGAGGTTCACTGGATTTCCAGGAGGTTGCAATGGCAACAAGAGGATTGGTCAGGTATAAAATAACATCTATTTCCTTTCCATAAATGTACTGAGTTTATATCAGCACCTGCACTGGAATTAGGACAAGATCCATTTTCAAAATCTGACAGGCCTTAACCATAGGAATACTTAAGCTTACAAATATTGGTAGTAGCTGGTAAACAGCCAGTGAAGCAAGGTATATTACTGACATTAACTACCAGGGTATTGAAAGGGTAACTGATAGCAGCATAGCAAGCCAGTACTTCAAAAGGTTGCCAAATAGCATTGCTCTGATCCAGGTAGCTGTCTTTTCTTTCTGCCTAACCAAGAGATAAACTACTGGCATTGTGTCCACAAATATACATTGGCAAATAGCACTACTCCGATCCAGGTAACTGTCTTTTCTTTCTGCCTAACCCACACATGGACTGCTAATATTGTGTCCATAAATATACAATCTTTCTCTGTCACACATAACCCTTGACAAAATTAACACAACACATTCCTCATAACTAGATCTTATAGTGAGCCCTATGCGCTTGCCCTACCTTTCGGCAAAATGGTAGGAGCAACAGATAAAAGCAGTAAGTAGGAATATTAGGCAAAAGTAACAGGTACGAACATTAGGAAGGTACATTAGTAAAGACTAGGCATGAACAATAGGTAAACACAGTAGTTAGTAGTAAGTCTGTGTGAAGTGAACATGAGGTAGGAGCCTACACTAATGTTGCCCTCTGCCAGCGGCTAGTGGCAATAATGAAAATAATAACGTAAAACATTACAGTATGTCTAAACATGTGGCAGGGGTATATACATGCACATTGGAAAGAAAACATGGCTTTATGCATCACAGGTGTTGCTGGCTGGCTGCCACACAGCTCTAAGTAGTTCCTGTGCAAGATTTCAATGTTTCCTTAAGTACACTATTCATCATAGCAATTTATCTTTCATAATAACATAGCAAAGAGTTGCAGCAAGAGGGAAATCTGTTTGGGACCAAGAAGTAAGGGAGTAAACGTAAGGGTCTTCGAATTAGCACCGGGTTTACTGCATACTTAAGGTTAGGAACGTGGGAAGTGGTTCAGTTGCTGTCTGTGAAGTCATATGGTAGATGAAGGAGTTAAGGTCATTGGTGCATTAACCTATTAACTCACTTGGGTTTCCTTTCTGACTTAGTGAATCAACTTTTTTTGTAGTCCAAAAACATACTTAACCTCACTATCTCAAAGATATTAACAAATAAATGCACAAAAATGTGCTATTGAAGCATCAAAAAGTTGCCAATGAGCTTGTCTTATTATTTATCTTACCTACAATGAAAAACAGGTAACTGATTTTTTTCTTTTCTGGCGCTACCTTGCTGAAGCAGGGGGTAGTGGTGTTGTTTCCTGTGGGGCAGGGTAGCAACAGGAAAGGATGATGGCAAGCAAGTATGAATATGTACATGTGTATATCTATTTACATTTATTTTATTCATTATACATAGTTGCTGTCTCCCGCGATAGCGAGGCAGCGCAAGGAAACAGACAAAAGAATGTCTGTGTAAGTGTATGTATATGTTGATATGTATATGTGCATGTAAGAGCATTTATGTATATACATATGTGTATGTGAGTGGATGGACCATTCTCTGTCTGTTTCCTGAATTACCTTGCTGCCATGGAAGACAGCGATTAAGTATAATAATAATATATAGCCTCTTGCATAATAAAGCTTTTGTTAAAATCAATGATTCACGGGAACTTTCTATAACAAAAATCTGTAAAACGACATGGTGCAATGGTCAAGCAGGCTCCAGTAACACTAGAAACAACTTCAGCCCGATCTTGGTCAACTTTCATTGTTGGAAGTCAGTATCCAGAAAATCACTCTATACATGATCTATAACAGATAACCAAGTTATTCATGATCATCATCTACCTAGTTCTTTAAATCTTGATTAAAGCTGCTAAGTCATTTGGAAAATTTACAAGATTCTGCTGTCACTGGTAGGGCTGAAGGATGACTGACCATGGGGGCAAATCATCACCACCTCGGCAACCACCAAGGTGGCCTTGAAACAGATGTACGAGATAATGTATACACTTATATCTAGAGTTATTGAGCTCACTTATATATCAGTCAAGAACAGTAAAGGGATTAAAAACATGTGAATGGAGAGATCATTGTCTGTTAGGAAAAGATGAAAGTGTTTGAAGGTGCAGTAGTCCAAACAGTCCTGCACTGGAAGTCGAGTTACCAAAGAACAAAAATTTAAATTTTAAAAAATCACTGCAGTTGGTAAATACCACAAATGCTCCTGTGATGATAACAGGGAAATGTATAATTTGAAACAAATTTTAGTCTTGATCAGAGAAAGCTTACCGGATGGCTCCACGTCCTTGACCTACTGCAAAGCCACGGCCACGGCTTCCTCCCCTGAGTCCTCCTCGGCCCTGCACAGTACCTCGTACTCCACGGCCTCGCAGAAACCTTCCACCTCGGGCACCACGTGAAATACCACGGATTCCACCAACACTACCACGACCTGATGTAAATACAAGTATGATATATACACATCACTGAAAATATCATCTTAACACACTTTCAGTTCATTTGTCTACATAATGAACAATGAAGGTGGATACACAAAATGAACACTTTCAGATCAATCATTAATACTATCACAGAATAACAAAAATATCTATGTCACACAATACTATGCTCCTTCAAAAATTTACTTCTCTATCTGCTTGCAATTTCATGTGAAAATATCATTATCACCCATCAACATGTGCAATTCATCTAAAATGAGGCTCCTATTGAAAAATATCTGAAAACTTTTCCCCCATACACTGTAGTAAATTTGCTTATTTCATGTACTTATAGTTACCCCAAGACCAACTTCTGTGAAAGTCCCGGCGTTATCCAGGACCTCTTTCTGAAGGTTCCTGCGGCCCACAGCAGCGTTACTTCTTGTAGTAGAGCAAGTGGACTACTTTGGAAAGAAGTCCGTCAAGTGGACAGGGTAGGTCCCTGGCTGGCAGCATAGATACTTCTTCTTTATGTAAACCCGTATGTGATAAATACGGTATTTTCCAAGTGTGACAATTCTGCATGCACCTAAACACATTACAAATTTATCATTTTTTTCTTCAAACATAATTTCATACATCCCATACATTTATATTTTTTTCATGTGTATTTTCTTTTGTATTACTTAAGCATTGACATATTTACGCACAACTTCATATACACGAATAAGAAAAGATAAAAGTATAAACATTAATATAAAACAGTTTCTACTACCGAGTACAATAACGGGCATTTCAGTGTGGCATTGTACCAAGATGACGTAGGTGGGTTATCTTGGATAATATATCTGTGGTAGACTGAGAGATATGATGATTTTTCACCTGTGGTGGTGAATTACTAATGACATCTGTTACATAAGTG
>JAUUEG010060621.1:0-11485 GCA_032361445.1 Panulirus gracilis | reverse complement strand
ATAATAATGACTTGGTAATAAATTTTTGGCAAACTCCAAAGAAAAGTACCTGTTGACAATTTGGAAAAGTGAGTGAAAGGAGGAAGATGACAGTATACACGAACAAAAGTAAGGTTATGAAGTTCAGCAGGAGGGTGAGAGAGGATAGTGTGTGTAAGTTTGTAATGAGTGGACCACTTCTGGTACCTGAGAGTGGATGTAGCAATGGATGGAATCATGGTGCTGAAGTGAGTAATAGGATGAAAGAGGGGCTAATGTTCTCGGTGTATTTGTTCCTGACACTACCGTGCTACAGCAGAGAAACCAATTTCTACCCTAGGATTTGCTTCTTATGGGGTTCCTGCAGTACTCAGGAAGCTAATCAGAGGTAAGGAAGTGCTGTGGTATGTGCCTGTCTTTGTGGCATGAGTGAGAGACAACTGAGAAGTAGGTGTTCAGCATGGAAGTTGCATCTTTAGCATGAACAGTCTTTCAATATGCTGAATTAGTAGTTATAATGTTAAAAGGAGCTATGTTCAGAGAGTAGTTTCAGATGTGAGTATGTCTGGTGGACTTTAGTTGGGTTGTTGGGACTGCTGTTTAGTACTTGTTGAGTCATTACAATGTGAATATGTTTTGAAACTTAGGGGATTCATGTTGGCATTTCCCATTGACTGATGAAACTAAAATGTCTTTTTTCTTCTTTCAAACTAGCTCACTGTTTTCCTTGTAGGCAAAGTAGTACCAGAAGCAGATGGAGAAAAGACCTCATTCACTCACATCCATTCTCTAGCTGTACTGTATAATGCATCAAAACCACAGCACCTTCTACACAACCAGGCCCTACAGATCTTAACATGGTTTTCCTCAGCTGCTTCATATGTCTTGGTTTAGACCACTAATGGCATGTTGTCTCCTGTATACCACAATGCTCTATTTCACTCTAACCCACGCATGCTTTTCACCCTCTAGAATGTTCATGTTAATTTTTCTTTTTTTTCATTTTGTGATAAACCTCCACCCTGAGGACTTCTTTGTGTTTTCCCTTCGATGTACCATGTAAAGCAATACCTTGCTCTAATGTACTGATTCATAATACAGGACCTTTAATTCCCAAATAACTCCCACAGTCCTAAACAGGCAGAGAGGACCTTTAATTCCCAGGTAACTCCCACAGTCCTAAACAGGCAGACATCTAAAGAGAGTGGTTTTGGTAGACTCTGCCTGCATATAGTTACAGCGTGAGGGAAAAGTCACCATAGGTAGAATTTATCATCAGTGGATGAAAAGAAGTACGGCCATATCTAGGAAGTCCTTGAATAAAATGAGTCCACCATTACTCTGCCCCTGACTGGAACACAGCATTAAAGCTATAGAAGCCCCATAAGAGGGGTCTTAGATTGTATGATTATATGTTAAAAAATTATACAGAAATTCTTATTGCAATTCAAACTCTTTCTGGATTATAATTGTGTCATTCTAATACAGTCCTACCTTTTTACACATTCCAGTGGGTTAATGTCAGCTGGAAATACATGGCTAAAGTATTCAGCCACAGACTGTGATGTTAGAGCTTGCTTCAGATAAGGGTATAGTGAAGGATGTCGAGCAACCACTCCAACATTACAGGAGTCAGCTTTGTCTCCACTGCGTGTATAAGCCAGATCTTCTAGACGATAACTATGGGAGAAAGATTAAATAGTTACACTAATGCATGCACACATCATTGTATTTTCAACAGTCCTAATCAGACATATATTCTTGGACTGCATCAAACAAAAAAGCAGTTTTTATAGATTTCATTTTGCATTGGGATAATGAGTGAAATGTTAGGGTTGATGTTTCCATTTGCTAAGGGAAAACCCTTCCAGATAAATGCCAAGGTAAGGTAAAAAAAACTAGAAACAGTGACCACCCTCTAAGCTCAGCTATAGGTACCCAACAAGTAACAAACTTTTTTTAACCTCATAAGTTACTTTATAATATTTGTAATTGGCAAGCAACTGGTAACTGGTCCTTTAGGGGATAATCTGGTGGTCAGTGACGTGCTCCAATTCAGATCTTATGTGTGATGTATGAAGCAAATCAGATACTACTAGGTCAGTCAGAATTGTACCGAAAGCACTCTCATCAGGCTGAAAGAGGATTTTTTAAAACTGAATTACTAAGAACACAAGAATATCGGATTGAAAATATACCAGGAAATTTTTTTAAAAATAACCTGACATACCTATTTGAGCCAGTGCTCAAGCCTGACACATGTGAAACAGGTTGGTCTGGATAGTCGTAGGTGGCTGATGGCACCCAATTTGATGCTTCACTATACACTTCATCTTCATCATCCATACTGATGTTTACCTAAAAAGAAAATAGGCTCTGGTATAGTAATTAATAGTGGCTGAGTTGTTTTAATGAAGCAAAAGTGGTAAACTTAATAACTGTGTCATAATCTCCATTTACTAGATTTTCCAAGGTCAGATAATAAAACTGGCATAAAAAGTGACAGGATGTTCGTACATGATTCCTTTTCACAATTCACGTGATAACAACAAAATTGGGAACTTGAAATAACACTGGTGAAGAAATCTAGGAATAGCAAAAAATGTTAATTTGAGGTTCTGTACTGAATTTGGCTGAGGCTAACATGTCTATTGTACAATTGTGCTTACCATAGCCTGTTTTGTGTGAGCCAGTGTTCTAAGGATCTGGTGTATTGTTGTTTGTTTGTTGCCTTGGGATGTTAGAAATGTTACAAGACTATGATTAAGTTGTTTGGATATGAAAGAAAATGTTTCGAGGTGCTAGCAAGTAAGGAAGGAACACACTAAAGAGGATGGGGGAACTACAGATCCTTGGGGAACTCCATTTGGGAACTGCTGGAGAGTACTTACCTATAGAGAGATTTTGCCACTAGGATAGCATGTAGTGTCCACCATATACTTGCTTTTTTCATAATATAGTTTTTCTCTAATATCATACATATTACGTAATTGTCAATCCTGAGTTCCTAAGGAACAATTTTTAACCAATTTCCTTGGTCTCTTTTAATATTTCTGTAACAGTGGTGAGGGGGCCGTTGTTTTTTTACTTTGGTTAGGCAACTGAATGGGATATTTACAAGTCACTCTGATTGCTATTGTGCAGTTTGATTTCCAGGATTTTGTTTATATGATAGGGGACAATGTCAGAAGCTTTCTTTATCTCTTTCAAGCAACTCCTAGGTAAAAGGAGGGTTGTATACTATAATTACAGATCTCTAGTACTGATACCAGTAACTCCTTCTTTTCTTTCATACTATTCGCCATTTCCCGCGATAAATTACTAGTAATTTAATTTCAATTATACAACCCCACATGTGACTCCTGCAGCTTCAAGGCTACACCTTACAGGAGTGGGGAAATGATTGGTTTCTTTGGAGCAGGAAACTCGTAGTCAAGACAGTACTGTTTTTCAGCTGATGACAATGATACAGCATTACTGTAGGTGAGTTTTCACTTTAGGTGTAACCACTCACTAGCAGAATCTGGGAACACCCATTACTAGAATATTCTTTCAAAAGTAAGATTATATTTTAAAAATATGCTATAATTATACACCAATTCATAACAGTTTATTTCTTTGTTTAAAAAGCATTTTTCTGTCTTTAAGTGGAATATCATATGAAAAATATAATGATGAAGAGGCAAATACTCTTATCATCTGCAAATTTTCATTATCAACAATGACTACAACCCAAGATTTATGGATGATTGTGTGTTTGCAATATATTCCATGATGATAAAGTAAGTCAGTCTTCTAACCTCACAATATTACTAAAAACAGCTCTAAAAGTACTGGCTATTCCATATGCTGTTTAACAAATAATGAGCTGAGGGTTCAGTCTTAATACAGTGCTTGTCATGAAAAAAAGAGAACTACCTTGCATTTATCTTTTCTTATTAAAAATGAGTGAAGGCACAACAATGGAGATGGTCTAGGCCGCCCACCAACAATGGATGTTAGTCCTGGAGCCATGCCTGTGCCAGCAGCTGCAATTTCTCTTGAGAACAGTTCTAAAGCTTTCTTGTCAGGGTGGTGGACTGATATCCAGATAGCTCCCTCTCGTGGCCCATCACCTTTGCTGTGGGAGAACAATTAAAAATCCAAATAAACAATTGTATCTCGCCTTAATACTTAGGACTGTAAAGTAACAATCTCTATTTCCCAAATCCCTGGTGACAGGGTAGAAGGAATTCTGCCCATATATATCTTGCATGATGCAGGTGGTGACAAAGAGGGGCAGGAGTAGAAGGCTGGTAATTCCTCATCTATATCTTCATTTCGAAAAGTACCAAAAGAGGAAAGAGCCAAATGGTGTTCTGTACTCTAAGGCTCACCCCGTCCCACAGGAAACAGCATTTTCCATTCCTGTGTC
Organism: Panulirus gracilis; assembly: GCA_032361445.1. Classification (NCBI taxonomy): domain Eukaryota; kingdom Metazoa; phylum Arthropoda; class Malacostraca; order Decapoda; family Palinuridae; genus Panulirus; species Panulirus gracilis. The sequence goes on along the minus strand of JAUUEG010060621.1, from coordinate 7,092 downwards.
AGTGAGGTACTGTCAGGAAACAGACAAAATAAGGCCACATTCATTCACATTCATTCTCTAGCTGTCATGTGTAATACACCGAAACCACAGCTCTCTCTCCAGATCTAGGCACCACCTACCTTTCCATGGTTTCACATGCCCTGGTTCAGTCCACTGACTGTTATTATGCAATGAGTATATAAAATTGAGAACCTTCAGAAAATGAATTCACATATTGAAGAATATGTTAATCTATACCAATATGAGGAGTTACACTTTTATGCATCTTTCATAATCTTCATATCCATACCTTGCATGAACTCCATAGGTATCTTCTCCTCCTAACACTTGGACATGTGTCCTTGTGAAGTTGGGAATCTTCAGCATCTTGAAAATATTCTGACATCTTTTTAAGATGGCCTCTGCTGTCTTCTTGCCCTTCTCTCTGCTCTTTGGTCCACCAACACAACATACAGCTGTTGCTTTGTAGCCACCCATGTATGTAGCACTTACCTATGAAACAGTGTACTGTTTTATCATGATAGAATAATCAACTTGCATTTACCTTTTAAAGGTAGACCAGGCCATCATTATGGATATTTGCTGAAAGACTGAGGTGTGATGGTGCAAGACAGCCAACCGAACTAAGATGAAAGACCATAATGAAATCTGAAACACTTTAAATTTAGATTCTTTTATCACTGGGGTGGCCAACAAATAATAGGTAAAATATATCCAATTCAAAGACCATATCTAGTTAAAGAAATCAAGTGAGAGAAAAAGAAACAAGAAATTGATATGGGCTTCATGAGTGTTTGTAGACTGTCTTTTTAAGACAGAAAGGGTATAGAAAGAGGGAAAGATGAAAGGAGGAGAATTCCACAGCTTAGCTGTATTTAGGAAGAAGTAGGTATCATAATGATCAATCCCAGTGCAGTACTGGTATGATAACGTAAAAGCATTTCTTTATTTTTTAACTTCATTGTAGCATCTATTCTTACTGACATTTATCCCTAGGGATAAGGGAGAAAGAATACTTCCTACATATTCCCTGCGTGTTGTAGAAGGTGACTAAAAGGGGTTTATACAGACAAGATAGGCAGCATATATACTGTTTAAAGGATACATTATCATGCAGTCTCACACTAGGTATCCATGAAATTTTTAATGAACAATAGAAAAATCAGCCGTGTTTTGTAAAAGGTTCATGACTACACCCTGCATTATCTTCATTGTTTTAATGATGTCCCATTTTATCCATCCAGTCTGCAATTTCCTAAGGGATTGAGATAGCATCACAAACAGGTCACTGAACCTTAAAGGAAAGAAATCCTCATTTGGCTCCTTTCTTTTCCCTCTGTTCTGAAGTAATACAGGAAAGGAGGATTTCCAGCTCACTGCTTCCAACATGCAGGAGATATAAGCTCATACAAATGCATCTCTGCAGATTTTTTCCAGTCTTTTTAGTCAATCAACATTCCTTCCTGGAAGTCTACTTAAAATTCCATGTCTAACAAATGTTTAATAAATTAATATTTTAACCAATTATCCGTGCATATAGCAGTGAACAATGGACTCACCTTGTATGAATCTGTTGCTGGTTTGCCCTTAGCTCCAGTCACAATTACTCCCTCTTCCACTTCTTTTAGTTGCACCCCAGAGAAGTCACACACTACATCTGGCAGTATATAAGCTCGAGGATCACCTATCTCATATAGCATTTGCTCAGAAACTGTTCCATGGTTAACAAGCCCACCAGTTTTAGGAGGCTTTGTGATAAGGAAACTGCCATTGTGTGATACATCTGCCACTGGAAAACCTAGAAAGCAGAGGAGGTATGGGAAAGATGGTAGTGACCATGTGAGTTGTTAGCTGCAAATCCAACATTTGCCTTTAAGAAGTAATACCACAGCTAGAGTAAAGTTTTTGAATAAACTAACTGTTGAACCTAAAAGGAAGAAGAAGAAAAAGACATTGCGTTGGATTGCAATATCCAAGGGGGAACTGAACTAGGAAATACAGATTGATCAGTAAATCACACTAATAACTAGCTACTAGCAGCCAGCTCATTAGAAACACAATAAATATATGTTCTTCATTTCAGACTAATTTGCTTCAAGATGAGTGGTCTGTCTTGTCCATTCTGGAATTTTTATCAGTAACAGTCTCCTGTGGAAGAGTAATGAGTAGTATATATGAACTCCCTTTGCATAAAGGTCTAATATATTTGATGAGGTACTAAAACTCTGAGTAATGTAAAGTAAAGAGTTCCTGGGGAACCGAGTGGTTTCATTTTTGGTAGTTTTAGCCTCTGAGATCAGTAATTTGGGAAGGTGTATGTACCTGATCAACCCAATGGAAGTAGAAACAGACAATGATTACAGACAGACAATTTTAGAACTGGTAACCAATTACAGCCATCACAAACAACCAGGAAAATGGTGAAAGGTTAGCAAGGTCTATCCAAGCAATGGTTGAAGCCTTTCTTAAGCATCTACTGTACTTTCAAACAAGAAGCAGGTTTAATTGGGTAGAACTTTTAACTAATTGTTGTTTGGTTTGTTTGGTGCATGTAATATTATGAAGTAGAGATGGTATCTAAAATGGGACTCAGTTAAAAGTCAAGAGGTATGTTTTAGTGCGTTTTTTATTTTTTGTACTTTAAATATTAGATTCAGCTTGGGTACCAAGATGACATATCATACTTATAATGAAAATATGGTAGTCTGCTCCATTAGTAGTAAACATTACATATTTTTTAGGTTTCCAACACCAGTTTTGTTAGGTGAAGAGCTACTGTGCACCCAGTGATACAAAAGAGGATAATATGATTAATTTTCTATCCATCCAGCTCTGTTTTTCTGGTCACATGATTAAATTTATAATTTGCACTGAATGAAACTTTGGGCTGCAACTTCTAAAATAACTGCATACAGGAACCGAACTTACAAGCTCCAATTTACAAATCAGTCACTCAGAGCTACCAGGCCATCAATATTTAAACAATGCCAATCGAATATACTAATACCCATGGAAAAGTCCATCTCAGATTGATATTATGCTTTGCATGCTAGCTCACAAGAAATGTCTCCAAATAAGTTGTGTGTGCCAATCCAAACTCTTCTTTCTTTTCTTTTTTGCTTTGTCGCTGTCTCCCGCGTTAGCGAGGTAGCGCAAGGAAACAGACGAAAGAATGGCCCAACCCACCCACACACACATGTATATACACACACGTCCACACAAACTCATTTGAAAAAAAATGGTCAAGAAACACAAATGCCGAGCACATCCTAGTATGAGATGCAGTCTTTGTCATCATATGTGTAATCTTTATTTCAAACTTAAGTGTGAAAGGAAAACAAGAATTAGAGACAACAATTACTGAGATACACACCTTGGTTGGAAACAAGGACTAAGGTACTGTGGATAAATTAGTGGTGCCTTTTTGCAGTGGTGTATTAATTTTCTACAGAGAATTACATGATGTGGGCAAAATATACCCTAATCATGGCCATCTCAAGTGACAGGAAAATACAATAAGATATGAAGGATGATAAAAGTAACTAGAGCTCTTCTGGCATTTGTAGAGCTGACTTTTAAACACATAAATGTTACAGGAAGAAGGAAAGACAAAAGCAGGAAGAGAATTCCACAACTTAACTATTTGAGGACAGGAGGAATCATAACAGTCAATCCTTGTGCGGCTGGTCACCTTTCAGAAACCTAACTAGCAGCAACGCAGCAACCACAAGAACAAGCCTGTGTGGCAAGGACACATGCAGAGAGTTTAGATATTACAAAGAAACTGGCTACTAGTCAGCTGTTGTTGTCTGGCATATAGGGTAGGAGTTGGCTTAATATCCTCCCCTGATGTGGATAGAAACACTTGTGATTCATAGTTACCCACTTAATATTAGCAGTTAAATTCCTTGGAAAGATTGGTTGTTAGAGTGACTGGGAGTTTTACACAATCTGACTTCATACATTTAAATCTAAAATAGCGGAACTTTGGAATACTGCTCCACATTTTCTATTGCTTTATTTTACTCCTACATGTTCTTAATTATTTTCTGTGTCCAAAGATAATACAATATACCTTCAAATCTGGCACTGGAAGTAAAAAAAGACTCAAAATTATCATAATACACAGACTCCACATACAAAAGCAATAAATTTAAGTAAAGAGTTATGAGAAAAAAACAACATATATAGTAAAGAGTACTTATAAATGAGGTACTTTCTTTATTCTTTATGGTATAGATGCAAAATCATTAGCAAAAATTGTATGTAATCTAATCTGCCTACAGGATCACCTGGCAACACTAGAAGTTTTTAAAATCATATATAATTTTGTTTCACTTCCACTGAATAAAAAGTGACAGTCTCACCAATGTTATGCCAGTCTGGAACCGTATGCCAGTCAGTGTATACCCCACCAGTCACCTGAGCTCCACATTCAATAAGGTGACCTGCTAAACTTCCAGAAGCAAGATGATCGTGGTCCTTTAATTGCCAACCAAACTGGAATCATAAGAACCGTAAAATCTTGGTGCCAATTATATAGTCCATTTTATAAATACCTATGTTAACACAAAAAAATTACATATATATTTTACTTTGTTTACAAAAAGTTCACGTTAACTAACTGCCAAATTAAGCATGTACTAATGAAATGTATATTAGAAAATTGATCAGTTTTGAATTACTGTACAAAAAAATCCCATTACGCGTAGTATATAGGTGATAGGTATGTACGCGATGACAGTCTCTGCCTATTACTTATGCTTGGCCAGACATAATTAGGCAGCCTAATATAACTGCAGGTGATATCTTGTCTCATTAAGTGTAATTTGTAAAATTTCTTTGTGTGTGCCTTGTTATATTCATTGTTAAGTCAGAAGTCAGTCTTCTTAAGAGCTACCTGCTCTACAGAACAGAGCATTGTTTCCCATCATACTGCACTATAATGTAATGATTTGCTTTTAGGCAAATAAAACAAAATCTGAAATGTGCTGGCCTAAACTCATGTCTCTTAAAGCTCATTATCAAGCTGTTACAGACAGAATAGTATTGCCTCTTAGCTAGACACAAGGCTTGTCATTTCCCTGAACACAAATTGAAAGATCAGACAGTCTGATCACAGTAGTCAATTTACATAATGAGGGAAGATATAGCACTTAGGTGGGAGGCCCAGAATGGTAGCTATAAGTACTATGAGGTGGATCTAAGGTCTGCTGATGTAAACTTCTCTTTATGCCTAGCTTTGGATATTGAAGCAATTATTACCTTAACACTGCAGTACTAGGAAACTCGAAGAAAACAGTAATGATAGTGGTGGCACTGGTGCAGACACGTAGAGAGATTGAATGTGATAGACTTACCCACACTTAAATCTCAACCAGTTTTATACAACATATAGGTAGCATTTTGTCCTAATTTTTTTATTTGATTTTGAATGCTGATAAAAAAAAATATTGATTTTTTTAATTATGTGTACTGTACAGCAAAAATATTGTGACATGATGTTCTATTGTTATGAAATTCAATACATAGTGTTTAATTAATACTCACACATGTATTATATACTATAGATTATTATGAATGCAAGGTATTACTGGAATATTTATGAACAGTTATGGTTTTGTCTTTCCCTAAGGAAACAATTTACAAAGATTTGTCACTACTTACACTATGCATGAGTGATGCCAAGGCAAGAGAGCTGTCTGCACACCTTCCTGTAACTACTATATCAGCACCTCTATCCAAAGCACGGGCAATAGGACCAGCACTGAAATAACATTACATATCTATGAATATCAACTTAAAAAGAAAAAAATTAGTGTTGAGTTTGTCTAGTACGGCATGTACTGTATATAGCAAAGCCTAAACATGATATAAACTTTTTTCAGATGCCGTAGTTTTAAATGCTGATCATGTGCATGGAGATGTTTTGTTTAAAGGTGGAAGTGTGAAAGAAGAAAATAGCTTATCTTACCTTGATAATTTCAGATACTCTTTCAGCCTCATAGTTCAGTCTCAATCAAGCTGTCATGTTACTCCTTTGCTCACCTCATAGTTCAGTTTCAACCAAGCTGTCATGATACTCCTTTGCTCAATCAGGCTGTTGGAGGGTGTGGCCCATAAGCTTGGGAATCCATTGTATCCTGGCTATTCTGGAGTACTATAGGTGACAGCTACTGCATACTCCCACATGCTCTTCAGTGTGGATACCAACTCATTCATCTATGCTGTCTTATTCCTACTACAATATCTCTGATCATTTCCTGTACCTGTCTTTACACTACCCAAACATACTCACTCACTAATTTTTTCACTTCAGTGGATCGTGCTATACATTTATCCCACATCAGTACTACAGTTTTTCCCAGCCATGTTTTACCTCATTTTCACCTGATAATTGTAACTGACTACTCTGAAGTATCATGACTCACCCAAGGTAAGCATTCATGCTGTGGACTGTCTCTGGAAGTGGAAGGCCACTTTTTATGTCTGGCACTCCAGATGATATGAGCTCCTTCTTCATTGGCATTAGGTCATCCCCCGTCACAACTGCTACCTGATGGACATACCATTTATCAAAAATTGCTGTCTGGTTAAATGACCTAATGGAGAATGTGTGTTAACTTCGGGACACATCATTCAAAATAACTACAATCACACATCATTCACATTTGGAATGATAATTGTCTTTTACTCAAACAAACTTCACAGCTAATCTGTACTGTCAATCCAGGAGAATATCTGCCACCAAGGTTTACTAATTTGCATTCCTACAGTACTGAATAATCAGTGAAGGGGATAATTTTCTCCTTATGAATCAATCAAATTTTCTCTGTAATCTCTTATTTTCGGTCACATACACACTACTAACGTCACAAAATTTCATGCATATCCTTTTACCTGCTTTATTTTACTCTCCATTATTCTGAACTGCACTGACCCTTTTGCTGCATTATATGAATATCCATGAACAAACACTTAAGCCTTTGACGGCAAAAAATGTATTTATCCCATGCCAACCAAAAAAGGTTTCCCTTTAATGTGACATGTGAACATGTTGGAACTTGAAACAACCACCACACATGCACACAT
>JAUUEG010060511.1:0-11486 GCA_032361445.1 Panulirus gracilis | reverse complement strand
TGAATATGTACATTTGTATATATGCATATGTCTGTGTATGTATATGTTGAAATGTATAGGTATGTATATATGCGTGCGTGGTCGTTTATGTATATACATGTGTATGTGGGCGAGTTGGGCCAATCTATCGTCTATTTCCTTGCGCTACCTCGCTAAATAAGGACATTTCTTAATGTACAGAGACAGGGGCAAGTTACCCACACACCTCCCACGATTGTCTTGCAAGCTTCTTTGTTGACTTTTGGCTTCGTGTCATGAACCGTCCAAGCAAACTATGAACTCCCGTCTGCTCTACGTAACGGTAATCACAAATTAATTTTGTCTTACAGTCTTTATATGTTGCTGTAGAACTGTTGGCTGCCTCTAGTGTGGACGTGTCTCAAACATACACCAATATATATCTTTTTCTCTCTCTAGTGTAGTTCCTGTGGTCAGATTTGTTCTTAGAAGCGGGAGCATCAACACTGCGGACACCACAGGTACGGAAAGGTGAACAACCTGTGTAAACCGACGTTACCCAGCAGGGACACGGCCAATGGCGGCTTCCCATTTAGATCGGACGTGCTACTTATCTTTGTAAACAGTCGGGGCGTTTCTATCTTTTCTACATTTTCTGATTCACACGAAGTTTACGATCAAGACTCGGGTTCTGTATGAGTGTGTGTGTCCCTGGAGCTGCCCACTCTACCAAAACTGCCACAATACTCCTGCGGTGATGGTAACTGGGGTTACACAGTTGTGGGTCAGAACTGCTAACACTGTGTGAAGTGGGGTTACAGCGTTACCAGGAGCTGTGGTCATCACTCCTTCCCCGGCTCCCTGGACGGACGTGGGCGTCACATCTCACATGGTCACAAAGTCTATGCTTCTCGTCTGGTAGCTGTTCTTTGGCAGTGAAACTGAGAACTGGCTGATCTTTATTCCTTGATTTGATGAAGGCTGGGAATCTAAGTCAGATGTAACTGGTTGACAGTCTTGTGTCTAGGCCTTATAGAAGGATTCTCTTCCAACTGAAAATAAGAGATGGTGAGGTTCCACATCCCTGTGTCTCATCACTCTTGGCCTCAGCATGCACTGTGGTCTTGTACCAGATGTCGGCTCCGAGTTTTTATCGATTGTTACTCGAAAAGCTTCTTGATAAAATAAATGTGCTTCATAACAACTATTTTTTCTTCTTAACAGGAGGTTTCTTTCATTGTGCTCGCTCATCTATGTAAATATATCCTTCAGTAGGTATATATCTACTAATGTTCAAAGGTAATCTTTTATCATAAGGAGAAAAAAAAATAATTGGATGAATTCCATAAACTTTGTTATCAATCCTGCATAACGTAGCTGGAGGAAAAGACAGTTTCTACAAGCGAAGATTGACGTCATCAAGGACTACCTAACCTGATACAAGGTGATCTGTCACAAGCTTTCACTGTTGTTGTGATGCCATCTGTGTGACGCTTGCCAGCTGACAGTTATGACACCACTTCAGTGTATGCTTGTAAATACGCTGAAAAGAAACCACTCTCTCTCTCTCCGGAGAGGATACGACAATTCATTTAAGTACATTCTATCATTGTACACCTCTTGTTGTCTGTATTGGCCTATGATATGTACATACGTCACGCCAGGACTCTGGAGGCAGCGAAGGTAAGCGATACCGTTAGTATATCAGAGAGAGAGAGAGAGGAATGGACGCTGGTTCCTGTGATGTCAATATCAACCTGTGCAGAAGGCCAAAGATGCTTAAAAGGGCTAAACGAAAATGTGAGGAACACACACACACAATACATGTTAGAAAAAGAGAAAGTTACTAAACTTGTTTTCCATTTCACAACTACAAATAACATCTTTGTAAATACACTTGGGGACAAATGGAACAATCCTGTGACAGGTGCAGAGCTTAGGATGAGGGGATGACTCTGCAAGAACGGTAACAAAAAAATTTCAGAAAGAAGAATCACCCCCGTTATTCCTAGCAGAGGAACCACTGGTCTCAGGTTAACATGATTATTGGCGTACGTGCTGAGCGGACCTTTACGTGCGTTTCACATCCAACCTCCCACACACACACACACACACCTACCTCACAGCCTGGGGTCTGGACAGCACGCGTCCTGGGGACTACACCCACACCTCTCACCCCGTAAACCGTCAGACGTCGTAACAAACAACCTGACGTAAATCATCCTTCATTACGGCGATGAAAAGTTACTTGGTACATGGGCACGACTGGTGCAGCCGTGTGGTGGAAGGAGCGTACACAAAGCCAAGCAGTCATCTTCCACAAGTGCTTCTGGCCTCTCATACCGAGGGTCATGATCCAGAGGGTGTGAAGTGTACGTGTCCTGGGTACCACAGGGTTGGATATTCAAATGAAAAGGGGACGTGTCCTCGGAAAGTACTCATCCGGCGAGTGGTACAATGAATGCAAGGAAGACATTGTTGGCGAGGGCTGGGTTGGGACGTAGTTCCTGCAGTACCTAATCCCAGATCTTGGACAAATGTACATCGTTGGAGAAAATGGACAAAATCAACACATATCTTGGCTGTCGAGCATAATAAGTATCTTTTTAAAAAGAAAGGCGCGTAGCAAAACAACACTGCTGAACACTAAAACTTTCAATATCAAGGAAACAGAAAGGTAATAATTTCCGTATCGTAAATAAAAAAATGTATCCAAAAGAAACTATAGGTTTAAATACTACAGTTTAAACAGATTATCAAGTGACAACAATAAGCATGGCCACAGGCTGTCAAAAATTCAGAGAAGAGAATTACATTTGAAATGAGAAAACATGACCGCTACAGTAACGTTGGCAAAGTACTGGAACATATCAGGGAGGACGCACATGCCCCGCGGGTGTGGAACGTAGCTGAAGTGAAAAATAAAAATATTCATAAGAGAAAAAAAGCCAATACATTAACTGAGACTTCCATCATATGTGTAAAGAACAGAAACCGCTGACAGTGATGTTTTCTCTGTTGAAAGTAAAGTTTCTGGTTACCCTGAATCCTAAAGGAACTGCGTCGTTTTCAGTTCGTAGTAGCAGTGGTTAGGTGTAAGGTGTGGGCTGATGACCAGAAGGATCCGATGCCTTTTGTACGAGTGTGAATACTACCTTAAGTAAACAAGATTTCATCTTTTTTCTTTTCAAGCCATGGCTTCTGTGTGCTTACTTACTTGCCGCAGTGTAGGGTTGGCATGTGCCTTGGCTGAAAACAGGTGTTGACACTCATTACCTTCGTGTTATACCGAACGTTCCGCTGACATACAAGATAAATCACGAGGAACATACTTGGTCTTTGTCTGGTGAAGCACAGCAAGTCTTATTAGCTCCGACAGAAAGATAAATTACAAAATTTGAGAGATCTCTAATGAGTAAAACTCAAAGAAATCCTTCCTCACAAGCTGGATTACGATGCAAATTTCTGCAGCATACGATGAGTGAGCACTTGATGCAAGAGCCACGGGAGAGAGTCAAGGACGAAGTCACTGCTGGATATCCAAGGAGACAAGACACAACAGGAACTGCGGGAGTGGTGAGAAAAACCGAGATTGCTGTCTCAGGGATACAAATTGGTTCCTTAACGAGTACCATGACACATTTGTGACGAGTCTCCCTTACTGTGTGGTCAATATGAGGTGTGTGTGTGTGTGTGACTTCGGACGACATGCAATAAAACCACACAGAAAACAATGCAAACAGTCTTTCCTCATGTTTTACAAAGGGTATGTTCAGTGTTCCCAGCGATCTCACGATGGGCCTTAACGGTGTCCACGGCGCTCCCATGAGGGATGAGACAATGTCCCTAGTGCTCTCATGGGAGCCGACACTGTATATGCTCTCATGATGGCTGGAGAGGGCGGTCTCGTGAGGGCAGATACTAAGACATACCAGAAAGAGGTGGTACGGAGACCTGTGTTAAACACTATACCTGAGGCGAGAGTGGCTTGTCTACCGGGTCATCACATTACAGGTGATTAAGAGTAGATCACAGGGTGGGGCGAGGGTGAGTGTAAGGAAGGCAGAATGACGAGAGTGAGCGAGTGTAAGGCAACAAAAGTAAATGCGAGGAAGGTAACATGACGAGTGTAAATTATCAGGGAAGATAACATGACGAAGGTAAATGTAAGAAAAAGGGAAAGTCTCTCAAGGAGAGCCATCTGTAGGAGGAGCGAAGGTCCGAAGGACATCATCATCACATCAGAAAATACGATATCGTACGCTGGACATGTGGCGTGTCTCCCCCAACCCCAGTGACTCGTGGTTTCTGCCTATCGTCAAGAGGCCAGAGGTTCACTAATTCTCAGGTGTGTTGAGGAGGAGGGATCGACCCCTGCAACAAGACACCATAATTCGAGGTGTACACATCTCAGTAATTCTGCTCATATCTGGATTGGAACCGATGACAGAGCTGATATATCGTATTATATCGTATACATTTGTCAAAATATAACTGAGAACTTATGTTCCTGTTACTACTATAGGGTAGGGAATTGCATACAGGTTAGGTACAGTGCACGTGTTTTGGATTGCATTACACAGTATTATGGCCGGGATTGCACACGTGTTCAGCTGGTGTAGGGCTGCTACGCATATTCCTCGAGTTTACTGATACAGACATACCACCGTCATCATTAATGAGTAGGAAGCATAACAATTCTGCAAGAGTGGAACAACAACATTACCAGTGCAAAGTCGAGTGTGATGTATGGGAGAGTTGCAGGGTCTAGACCCACATCTATGATGACCTCTGCCACCTGCTTCATCACCAGGTCCATGTACACGTTAGCGTTACCTAGTTGCATGGCGCGCCTGCAGATGGTAACACGGGATCACTGAGGTCAAGAGTATGAAAGATTGTTTGATATCTAACTTTGTAAGAATCAAAAATCAGGTCTTCAGAAAACCAAGAAATTAGATGCAGGAAAATATGTAAGTCTCCCGTGTTAAGCTTTACTTAGTAGTGTCAGCAGTTTAGAAGTAAGACAACTACAATATGTTGTACATTTATGTCATCACCGCACACTTTCCTACAGTTTTCAAACAGAAATTTAGAATTCATGAAAAATTCCCAAATTTTACATTCACCATTTACTTTGCTTCCTGGATATGTAAACAAATTACATAATATATGGCATCCTGGGCGACCTTATGGGCCCCAGCACAACGGTTCAGGTTTAGAGAAAGTAAGTGTCAGATCTTTAATGTTGAAGTCAGGACTAATTAGGAGGTGTGTAATGACAGGAAGTATATGGTGGCTGACCCTAGGGACGGTAATCAACTCTGTTGGGTGTTAGGAGGCAGTTATTAACCCTGAGAGGCAGTAGCTAACCCTGAGAGAGTGCTGAGAGGCAGTAGCTAATCCTGAGTGGGTGCTGAGAGGCAGTAGCTAACCCTGAGTGGGTGCTGGGAGGCAGTACCCCCAGGAAGGGTTTCTGTTCTCCGGAAATTTTGATTATCACGACATGAAGGTGACAGTTAACACACTTGGATATCAATAGGTCATTTCCAGAGAGACTGACCCATATGGTACTTACCGTGTCTCCGGCGTTATGATATCAGAGATGGAGATGTTCTTAAGAATATCGTTGATGCCATCTTGCAGGGCTTGGGTCAGGATTGGTTCTATGTTGTTCCAGATGGCGAAGAACATGGGTGGTGCTGGTCAGGGAAACACATTGGATCAGTCGTGTGTGTGTGTGTGAACACGTCTTCAGATGTTTTCTCGCCAGGATTGTCCACACTTTTTCATAACATTCCAATAACAAAATTTGGAGTTATGATCTAAATCATAAAAAGTTAGTCTTTTTCTAAATTCTCCGTTTTTGTGATTTGTTTACCTGTATCTAAGCAGCAGATCTGTTTGAGGGAACAGAAATATGGAGACATTTATACCTAACATATTTAGTTTATTCCTTTGTCAGCCAAATATTTTCTGTTCTGTTAAAAGATAAGCTGTTATACTGATTTTCTGAGTATCTGATGTCGGCACCAGCTGCCAAGGAGCACCACTTACCGATGTCGCTGACGACGCTGTTGACGAGGTCAGACATGTCACCGCAGCCCAGGATGCACTCCATCTCCAACTGTATCCACAGAACAACAACAGTGCGTTAGTGTCAACACTCCACCATAGACCTCCCTCCCTCCCTCCCTCTGCTACCCAGGTGCCACAAACAAATGTTACCACTCTTCATAACCACACATTGTTGTCTCCATCTTAACCACCTATTATACCTATCCACAATAACCTTCCACGACCACTACTAACTATAGCCACTGCCAGTATGGAAACTTTCATCCTCTTGACAGAGCCACCTGCCAAAAGATGTCGGTCAGCAGCAGGTGTCGCTGATGTACTCTAGTTATGTAAGAAATGGTCAGATTAAGTCGTGCACAAGGTCAGCCGAGATCAAGCCAGGTTGGTCACAAGCTTACGTCAGATGTTGAAGACGAGGTACGTCTGGAAGCTGCAGCAGAGGTGGCCGTCCTGATGATTGCAATATGCCCACCTCGTCTAACCCCATGAACAAGAAGGTATGATACTTAAGTGTGATGACCTGGTCTTGGACCTGAACCTGAAAGGTCAGGTCCAAGACCAGGTCAAGGTACCAAAAGGCTTTACCGTCATGCTCAGAAGTCGTGACGCAGTCTTCAATGATCATATACTAGACCACAAAAGTAGACACCATACTCGTCTCCTACAGTTCTAGCCATCTTCTCAGAACTGAGGAAGTGGTTGTTCCATTATCACAACGGCTGTCTCAAAGGTTGAAGACAAATGGCATGAGTATGTACTTAGAGAGTAGGGCATCACGAGACAGTGTGTTCTTGTATTACCAGTAGCGGTAATACAAGAATGTTGTTGTATGTTCAGCACCTGAGGACGGTCACCATCACCACCATGTTGTTGGTCGGGGGAGACGCTTCTTGCAAGCTGGGTGTTTCGTCGGTTAAGGGTTTGTTTGTTCAACATCACTCTACTACAGTATACTTGATAATACTACATAATTCCTATACAATCTCTGAAAATACAACGAGGTAAATCTTAAAGTGCTTTGAATGTTATTTTCATTTCTTTGCCAAGATTTTTAATATTATGTTTGCTTTGATGGCACGGGCTAGCGAATGCCCTCATCAAAGTCATATCATTAACTCTTTATGTACCCAAATCTATTCCAGGTCCCCAGTTTATGGACCAGTCCTTACGGGAAGATGAACAGCTGGGTCGATTGTGAAGCAAATGCCACTACAAGGATTCGAACCTTTGCACACGACCTCGAGCGGTCAGCGATTGCGTCACAGTCAACACTACACCACGGAGGCTCACCAGTCTGCTAATTATACTAAGAGAGGAGCTGTGTTGACTGTGTTCACTGGTAGCACTTTAAACATTTTCATCATAGGAACTTTTTTTCATATGAACTTTAAACGTGAGATAAAGCATATCTGCCTTCCGTCTTGCATGTATTTCTCATCCCATCCCGAACGTCCGTAAGTTTTCCTGTCATACTTACTGGACATTTCCTTCAGTCACAACTGTTTCTAATGATTCAAGAAGCTGACAACTGCCTCTCCTGTGTAAACACCACTTCATGCAATATTCTACAGTCTCATGTTGATACTGTTACTGGGGCATGGATCTGTGCTACTGGCATTGGAGCATAGATCTGTGCCACTGGCATTGGAGCATGAATCTTTGCTACTGGCATTGGAGCATGGTTTTGTGCTACTGGCATTGGAGCATAGATCTGTGCTACAAAGGCAAGATATTGACACAAAGAGCCATAGGGAAAAAGACACTTACTTCCAGGTTGTTGAAGTAGATACCTAGCTGTAGGTCCTTCATGGCGGCGTGGTCCGTGAAGGGGTTGTAGGTCATCTTGGCCCCGCCCGTGATGACGACGTCGTACACGTCCAGCCTGCAGGTAGACAAGATTAGTAACTTGCTCACGGGTGGAGGCCAAGGGAGGAGTCCAGGTATGCAGCAGTTCTCTGGCATGAACAAAGGCGAGGCGAGGACGACTCATGACCCAACTGGAGTGCTGGACAAGATGGGTGCAGGTAAAGGTTCATGCGAGAGTGAGAAGGTAGGTGCGGATGGCCCAGGTGAATCAGGTGAGGTGAGGATTCCCCAGGTGAAGTATGGGAGTTGAGTGTGCCCAGGTGAAGTATGGAGGTACGAGCGTCCCAGGTTTGAGCAGACAGGAATTGGCAAGAGGAGTTGTGTGAAGAAAATTAGCGAGTTTGAGTAGGATTATGGTGTGTGTAAGGATTAGACGGCAGGGCTAGCCCGATAGTTCCGTTCTAATAAGAGAAAAAATAATTGTCAACAGCCTACTACCTAATGCGTTGCTCCAAAGATAGGAGAGCAGATATTCCTGAACTGTAGTATGGGAAGGGAACAATACACTATGACCTGAGATCTTACCAACAATCTTCGTCGAATATAAACGAATCAGATTACATCATCGTGAGCCACACAAAGGTCTTTTGATTAAAAGTTCTAAAGGAAAATGATTATTTAGGTTGAAACTACTCATGTTTACAATACTTAACTTCGGTTCACTTTATTACAGAGAATTATGAAAATCATTTTTTCACTGATTTGATATGAGAAATGTACATAAATCAAAGAAAACATAGGTGTATCATGGCTAACCATAATCTAATTGATTCGATCATAGAAAATGGAAGAATGCAGAAATAGATAAAAGGTAGCCATTTGATGATTTATATTTTTGTATGACACCATATCCCTCTGTATCACACCATTGCCCTACCTGTATCAAATTATGACCCTACCCTATCTTAACATGGCCCTTCCTGTATCACACCATGACCTTACCTGTATCATACCTTGGCCCTACCTGTATCACACAATGGTCTACCTGTATAATACCATGACCCTACTTGTATTACACCATGGCCCGCCCTTTACCACCACGGCACTACTTATATCAAACTATGGGCCTTTTATCACACCATGGCTCTATAGCAAACTATGGCCCTTGTATCACAGCATGTCCCTACCTTTATCATGGCCATCCCTGTATCACACCATAGCCCTACCTGTATCACATCATGGCCCTACTTGTATCACACCATGGCCTGACATGTATCATACCATATCCCTACCTGTAGTTACCATAGCCCCTATCACATCATGGCCCAACCTGTATCACATGATTCTACCTGCCTCACGCCATGGCCCTACCTGCATCACATCATGACCCTACCTGTATCATACCATGGCCTTACTTGTATCACACCATGGCTCAACCTGTCACACCATGTCCCTATCTGTATCACATCATGTTCCTACTTGTACCACACCATGGCCCTACCTGGAACGCACCAAGGCCCTACCTGTATCACACAGTGGCCCTTCTTGTATCATAACATGGTCGTACCTATATCCATCCATGGCCCTTCTTGTATAACACCATGGCCTGACCTGTATCATACCATGGCCCTACCTTTATTTTACCATGGCCCCTATCTGTATCAGATCATGGCCCGACCTGTATCACACTATGACTCTACCTGCATCACATCATGACCCTACCTGTATCATACCATGGCCTTACCTGTATCACACCATGGCTCAACCTGTCACACCATGTCCCTATCTGTATCAAATCATGGTCCTACTTGTACCACACAATGGCCTTACCTATATAACACCATGGCCCTACCTGTATCGCACCATGGCCCTATCTGTATCACACAATGGCCCTTGTATCATAACATGGTCGTACCTGTATCCCTCCATGGCCCTTTTTGTATCATCATGGCCCTCCTTGTACCACACCATGGCCGCACCTCTGTGAATCCATAGCAACAATTATAGCACACCATGACCGTACCTGTATCATACCATGGCCCTAACTCTATCACACTATGACCCTACATGTATCACATCATGGCCTTAACTGTGTCACACAATGACCTTACCTGTATCGCACTATGGTTGTACCTTTATCACACCATGGCCCTACCTGTATCATACCATAACCTACTTGTATTACATCATGGCCCTGCTTGTATCCCACCATGGCCCTACCTGTACCACACCATGGACCTACCTGTATCACACCATGGCCCTACCTATATCACATCACACCATGGCCCTACCTGTATCACCATAAACCTACTTGCATCACATCATGGCCCAGCCTGAATCACACTATAGCCTTACCTGTATCATACCATAACCTACTTGCATCACACCATGGTCCTGCTTGTATCACATCATGGCCAAACCTGTATCGCACCGTAAACCTACTTGTATCACATCATGGCCCAACCTGTATCACACCATAAACCTACTTGCATCATCATGGTCCAACCTGTATGATTCCATAGCCTTACTTGTATCACACCATGACCTTACCTGCATCACATTATGACTCTGTCTGTATACCGTGGCCCTAACTGTATCACTCCATGACCTTACCTGTACCACACCATTGCTCTACCAGTATCACACCATAGCTCTACCTGTATCACAACATGGCCCTACGTTTATCACCATGGCCCTTGTATCATACCATGGTCTTACCTGTATCCTTCCATTGCCCTAATTGTATTACACCATGGCCATACCTGTATTGCACCGTTCTACTTGTATCACCACTGCTCTTCTTGTATCACACCATGGCCCCACTTGTATCAATCACGGCCCTAATTGTATCGCAGTATGGCCCTACCTGTATCACACCATGATCCTACCTGTATCACACCATGATGCAACCTGTATCACACCATGGCCCTACCTGTATCACACCATGGTCCTATCTTTATACAATGGTCCTATCTGTATCACCATGGCCCTACCTGTATCACACCATGGCCCTACTTTTATCACACAATGGCCCTTGTATCACACCGTGGCCCTACATGTATTACACCATGGCCCTTTGTATCAAACCATGGCCCTACTTGTGTCACACCATGGCCCTTCTCGTTTCATACCATGGTCCTAAGTGTATCCCTCCACGACCCTATCACATCATGGCCTTACCTGTATTGCACCATGGCCCTACTTTTATCACCATGGCCTTTTTACCACAACACGACCCTACCTGTATAACACCATAGCCCTACCCATATCAAACAAGGGCCCGAATTGTACTGCAGTATGGCCCACCCTATATCATACGTGTCTTTACTTGTATTACACCATATAAACCAAGGCCCTACTTGTAGCACATCATGGCCGTACCTGTATCACACCATGGCCCTACCTGTATCACACCATGGTCCTACCTGTATCACACCATGGCCCTGCCTGTATCACACTATAACCCTACCTGTATCACACCATGGCCCTGCCTGTATCACTATAACCCTACCTGTATCACACCATAGTCCTACCTGTATCACACCATGGCCCTCCCTGTATCACACCATGGTCCTACATGTATTACACCATGGCCCTACCTGTAGCACACCATGGTCCTACATGTATCACACCATGGAGAT
>JAUUEG010060510.1:5597-17534 GCA_032361445.1 Panulirus gracilis | reverse complement strand
CTTGACGCTGTACTCTCTACCTTCTGTTAGTGTCTTTCTTCAGGTAGGGTTACCAGAGCAGCCTTGATTTCACTGATCTCACGTTCTCTCAATTCTTTCTTCCACATTGACTAACATTCAAGCATAACAGACAGTCTGTTATCTCCTCCTGGTCCAATCACCATAAAAAAAACTGATATAAAAGGACCTATAAAGTCCGTAGAAAACGAGAAGCTGGCGGTACTGTGGTGCAGTATAATCACATATACCTGTAATTGGTAATCCGCTGATGGATCCTTGTTGGCTCAATGACGTGACCTGACCATGACCCAAGAACTGCACACACACGCCAGTAGGTCTTCAAGGCTACGAAACTCACGCTCGACCGACAGAGAAACGAAGATAGAAGAAAAAGGGGAATTTACTTACGGAAACTTTAAAAACCCAACGAGATAACCACAGAAGGTAACATGATAGCGAATACGAGAGCCTGGAGAATCCTGGGTCACACACTAACATCAAGGGGAATGATGATATGATATTAACATGAGATCTGCAAAAGTCGCCCCTAACAGTCTGTATTTCAGCTCATTTGACGTGTAGTGTTTGTCTACGTATGAAATCTGTCGAATGTATCCTAAAGCTGTTTTTTGGTTAAGATCACCAAAATAATTAGTTTGTTTGGATGCTAGTATTAGATTGCCTTTTAAACTTCTCTCTTACTAGCTAAACGTATTTTAAGACACTACATTTAGTAAGCGAGTTCCCAAATATGATTCCCGTACTCAGAAACAAGTTCTGTGAGAGCAGTAGGCGACTTGAAGTTATTCAGCTTTGAAACGAGAGTTAAGAAGAAATATATTACAAACAGTGAAATGCTCAAGGATTTAACAAACTCACTATAAGCTACTAAGACTAGATTTGCCTCATATCTTTCTTAGTCATGGATTCAAACTCGTGGGCAAACGTTTCACTTCTAGTGGGACGAAATACTTTATAATTCAAGTTAATATATGTTATTATTTACCAATTAGAATTGATAAATGCTTCAAGTCCACAACTTACATTATTTGTGCCACTTTAGTTATATGAAAGTTTACGAGTTGTATTCTTCTTACGATGCTTTTGTTATATCTAATCCTGTTATCACAATGATTTCTATTGTTTTTGATCTCTTCCACTGTCAATAACAACCTCGAGAATATCCAGTGGTCAGTATTTCTTTCAATTTCTTTGTTCATAAAACATTGTATAGGTAGCATTATCTTGATGGTCGATCCGTATCTCATGCGACTCCACCCAGCAGCAAACTGGAATATTGTTGACTGTGGTTGGTAGACAAACCAGTTTAGGCTGGCAACATATCTTGTTACTACCATATGTTCCACGAACGTCTATGGTAGCTTATTACCTCTTCAGACTCTCACAAAATTTACTGATGAACTAGGCCCTTCGCTAGTAAGGTCAGAAGCTGACTCATCAAATGTTTACGAAAAATAATTTAGGTTGTTGATTGAAATAATATCTAACTATACCACAACTCGCTAACTTAATGCCTTATCTGGAAATGAGATCTTGAACCACTAATGGTGGCCCTAGTCTTAACATAAAAAAAAAAGAATGTTAATCTGCAATTCTTGCTGAGTGGCGATCTATACCTAACTTAACTGTCATTTGTATGTATGAGTGATAAAGTAGCATGTATGTATTGTAAAATTTGTATGTATGGTCAAATTTATATTTAACCAAAAGTTCTTAAAAGTATAAACATATAGGGGCATGACCTATCTCGCTATAGCATCAGAACTGTTAAAGTTGGATGAGTTGATATTAGATAACCAGAGTTTAGCACGTAGTTAACAATGTCTGCCAATCTTGAGTCTTTTTATTAAGTTTGTTCAATCTTGTTCCGGGTAATCAAGGATTTGCTCCATTCCTTCTCTGGGCCAACATTAGCGGAAAAATGATGAAACGCTCAGTTACCAGCAGAGGTCTGTATCATTAATACATTTTTATGTGTCTATAAAACCACGTTCGTCCAACTGTATGCAGACAGTTTACTTAACATTTAACTCATGATGACACGAGTGTTAACGACACGAATTCGGCCCACAGGAACAATGTTCTTAATGACCTTGATAGTCGAGAGGCCTAACCCCAGACAACCAGACTATCCCAATTAACGAGTGCGTTGTCTCTACGATCAGCGCGCTGTCCTGATTTCGCTTTCTCTCTGGTTCTTTGCCTCCGTCGTATGATAAATGCTGCGCGTTGATGAATCCCCAAAGACAGAAACTCCATCAGACGCGTCGCTGGCGTTACCAGATCGGCCGAATAAAGTTTCATACGTCGACTGATGAAGATATTACGACCCCACATCAGGTACATGTATACACTTTGTGTATTGGGGTGCTGGAATGTCCTTCGCCTACGGGGGTAGACGGGGAATGTAGCTTTAGGAAAACGCATTTACTTTCGACCGTCTGCACCTCCCACCGAGGGAACAGTGTGGTCTGGCTCAACCGATCTATGCCTAATATCCGACCAGACGACTCCTTGGCTTATCTACTCAGCCGTCAGGAAGGTGGCTGACGGGTTGACTGGCGGAGTAGAACACATCTTAGGACACCCAGCAACGACTGATAACTTGGCTAAGATCGAAGTGGTATCTGAAGTGAAGTAACTCTTCAAAGTGTACAAAGAAATTCCACCATGCAGAGATAGACACGACCACTTCCTGATCTGAATTAATAAATTAATGTGACTCTGTCACACCTCCATATCCACACAGAATTAATCTTAATGTGGACTTCGTGTTTCCGAAGGATCGTCCATAAATCTGGTGAAGACACTGGTACCATACATCTACACCAATCATGAATTTCTGCAGTTGACGGAATGCTCTGAGGTGAGTAAGCTGAGTAAACCCATCGTCAGGACAATCAAGAAAAAAAATATATAGAATTTTGACGAATGAAAACCATCTCTGGGTCGGCGCTGACCTTGAGAGATATGGATCCCTCAGGCCTGGCAGCCTCCAAACCCCACATTCAGGGGAGGATTACGGAAACCATCTAGACTGTAGCAATTACTCGTCCCTAAACTCCCCTGCAACAAAATTGTAGGACACAACACAGGTGAGAACCAGTTTTTTTTTCTCCTTCATTCTAGCCAACAAGCTCTCCAGCCAGGGTTGTTCTGGCTGAAGGGCACACCAAGGAGGAGGTGGTGTTGTTGAACACCACCTACCCGGGTATGGCGACCACGGGCGTGACCAAGAACAGTCCGGTAGCACCATAGTGATCCTCCACACCATGGAGGAAGTCTAGAATAAGCTTCCTCACACAGGCCAACCAGGGCGGTGCTCAACACACACGCACACACACACACACACACACTCCGGTCGAACCAGTTAAGTAAGTCTGTTCAAAACACAAAATCTAGAAAAAAATCTGAGCGCACTCACCATCCTGGCATACGTAGACATGTGCGCACTTACCATCCTAGCTTACACCGATCTGAGCGCAATCGCTATCCTGGCTTACGCTAAGGCAATTACCACACAAGAGACAATATTAGATCGTTTTATTCTGATTACAATATTACAACTTCGCCGAGAGGGGTTTCTAAACACTTACTCATCTCACTGGTTGTGAGGCTCTGTCTAGCAGTATTCAAAATCCCTAACTAATGAATTTGAATCAGAGGCGTCTCCATCGATACGGAAAAAAACAAAACTCGGGGACCTAGGATTACATGAACAGAACCGTTTGTGGATGAGGAAAAGGATATATTTAGGGAAGTAGTGATGGCTTGCGTCAAAGATGGATGTGGCATGAGAAAGGTGGGAGGTGGGCAGATTACAAAGGGTGAGTGAGTTGTGGGATGAAGATGTAAGGTTGTTAGTGAAACAGAAAAGAGAGGCGTTTGGACGATACTTGCAGGGAATTAGTGCAAATGACTGGGAGATATATAAAAGAAAGCGGCAGGGGGTCAAGAGAGAGGTGCAAGAGGTGAAAAAGAGGGCAATTGAGAGTTGGGGGGGAGAGAGGATCATTAGATTTTAGGGAGAATAAAAAGATGTGGAAGGAGGTAAATAAAGTGCGTAAGACAAGGGAACAAATTAGAACATCAGTGAAGGAAGCAAGTGGGGAAATGATAACAGTCAGTGATGAAGTGAGGAGATGGAGTGAGTATTTTGAAGGTTTGTTGAATGTGTTAGATTATAGAGTGGCAGATATAGGGTGTTTTGGTTGGGGTGGTGGTGTATGAAGTGAGAAGGTCAGGGAGAATGATTTAGTAAAGAGAGAAGAGGTAGGGAAAGCTTTGCAGAAGATGAAATCTGGCAAGGCGGCAGGTTTGGATGGTATTGCAGTGGAATTTATTGAGAAAGGGGGTGACTGTGTTGTTGATTGGTTGGTGAGGATATTCACTGTATGTATGGACCATGGTGAAGTGCCTGAGGATTGGCAGAATGCATGCATAGTGTCATTGTACAAAGGCAAAGGGGATAAAGGTGAGTGTTCAAATTACATAGGTATAAGTTTGTTGAGTATTCCTGGGAAGTTATTTGGGAGGGTACTGATTGAGAGGGTAAAAGCATGTACGAAGCATCAGATTGGGGAAGAGCACTGTGGTTTCAGAAGTGGTAGAGGATGTGTGGATTAGGGGTTTGCTTTGAAGAATGTATGTGAGAAATACTTTGAAAACAGATGGATTTGTAAGTAGCATTTACGGATCTGGAGAAGGCATATGATAGAGATGCTTTGTGGAAGGTATATGGTGTGGGAGTGAGTTGCTATAAGCAGTGAAAAGTTTTTATCAAGGATGTAAGGCATGCATACGAGTAGGAAGAGAGGAAAGTGACTGGTTCTCGGTGAATATCGTTTTGCGGCAGGGGGGATGCTATTCTATGTGTGGCGGGGTGGTGACGGGAATTGATGAAGGCAGCAAGTATGAATATGTACATGCGTATATATGTATATGACTGTGTATGTGTATATATGTATACACTGCAATGTTTGTTTTTTTTCTTCATACTATTCGCCATTTCCCGCGATAGCAAGGTAGTGCAATGTATAGGTATGTATATGTGCATGTGTGGGTGTTTATGCATATACATGTGTATGTGGGTGGGTTAGGCCATTCTTTCGTCTGTTTTCTTGCACTACCTCGCTAATGCAGGAGACGGCGATTAAGTATGATGAAAATAATATATACGTATGTGATCATAGTAACATTAAGGATACATAAAGTCAAACTGTATGACAATATATTTATAATATCAATCTCACATACATGAATCTCACAACATGTATTTAACATTCATTCTATCTTGTAAAATATTGAATATTTTTCAAATATTCACAAAATATGTCAATATGACTATCACAGAAAATCTTGACATTTCCGAAGTACATAAATAAAAAATATTTTCAACAAATTTGCAAGAATTTTACAGAAAGGCATGATTCATGGTTAAAAACCGAAAGCTTGCTAAGCTCTCTAAAGTTTTTCAACCTAAAACAGTGGAAACAGTGAAATTCTGCAAATTCTTGACAATAGTGTTCTAATACCCAGAGCTCCATCTGTGTTTATTTATCTCTGATAGAATCATCATAATTAATTTCTAAAGAATTTGATTCACTTACCCAAATTTAATTGATAGTATGAAAGGATACTACTACAATACCATATTACAATCAAAATAGAAAGCCTTCTTCATGAAATTCTTATAAAACCCATAATTTGGATTCTCAGCATGTACAGTACTTTCAGACAATTAGTAAAGATATTTCCTATAATTAAACTCAATGCCAAAAAATCAAATCTTTTTCCAGTATGCATCAAAGAATGATGGAAGACAGTCAAATATGAAGAGAACTTCATCTGCATTTGGAAAACAATATGCAGAAACACAATTTACAAATCATGAAAATTCTCCTAAGATTAAACAAACACGTTTCAAGGGTATTATTGGGATGTGCAGGCAAGTAAGTTCTTGACTAGCCTGGAGATTAGGTCCAATTGGATTTAGCATCCAAGCTGATCTTTAGAATGCATTCTTAAAAACTCTTTGCATGTTTCACTGATCCTAAGATTTTGAGGAATCATGTCCAGATGGCAGAGTATTTGAGACAGAAGTTGTAGGAACTGCCCCCCTCACAGAGGCTGGAGAAACTATTCGTGCCAAAACTGGCTTACCTGCAAGAAATAAAAAACGATCATGAATAACATATTACATGATCAATTACTGCATTAAATCCTTTGACACTGGTTTCCTAGACAACAGTGCTTCTAAGTAGTCTAACACATAGGTCTCATGAAAATTAAATGACCAGAAAAGTTTCAGATTTTGTATGTACACTAACATCAGTAAGTAAATTCTACCCATAAACCAGTTCAGTCAATCATTACTTCTTTCATTAAGTTTGGTAAACAAAGACTTGCAACCTGAGCTAGAATGATTCTGTTATTGCAAGAAAAAACTGAGGATGCAGCATTACAATATTTAAAACATTGCTAGGGAAATCAAAACAGCCATTCAATATCCCTTACACAGTCACCACATAACTCAAAATAGAATTACTAGTGTTCTCCACTCCAGTATTCCATTTAACCATATACCATATACTTATCAATTTTTTCAAATCCCAACTCAATCCAGACCATTCATCCTTAATCTGATGTCTTACTCGTGACCTGATATCTACCTTCTCTCTTTTCAGATAATTTTATTTATGTTATCTACTTTTGGAGATCCATTTGTGAAGTCTAGTACTTTGGGGTCTGGCTTTAATATGAAAAAAAGCATAAATGAAATAACATGTAGCGTTGCTGTGTACAAAAAAGGAAAAGACATATGAAGAATATATTAAATCATGGCTTAATGGATTTAAGTGCACAGAAAGATCAAAGACAGGGTGGAAGGTTAGTACATGCAAGTATGTAAGCATGATTGGTATGAAAACTGTGCAAATGTGTGAGAATAATGATTACATGGATATACCTCAAAAACACTGATTAAAGGGCACATGAAAAAAGGTATAGAAACAAACATGCCTTTCATGTGTTCGAAACTGATTACCAATCAGTAAATACTGCTTCAACTATTTACACTTTTAGAATAATGTTGCTAGCAGATTAACAGAGTCTCTGATAACAAAACATACTTTAATAAATATCATCTACGAGTATAAAACAAAGCCTTTGAATATTGGGAAGCAAATGTGTACAGCTCCCATAAATTTTGGCTAACAAGCAAAAGAAATCTATCATACAGAAAATTTTCTATAGTAATTTTTTGCTCAAGGAAGTATCATAATTTTGTTAAAAGTATGGAGGAAAAATGATGCTACATTGCACATCTCACATAACTTGATTCCTCTACAAGTACTGGCATCATAATTTTTGCTCAAGTGTACAAACCTCTCTGCTGTTGTGTGACTTGCGATGCAGGAATTACTTTCAAAGTATGGAAGGCCTGCAACCCTTTTAGGTTTAGTTGTGAACCCTGGAGGGCTGAAGCTGGAAGGACTATTTGTTGCCCCCCTGCTCCACTGGCTACTACAACTGCTCCCTGGCTCGCAGGCTGAGTAGCCTGAGTACCTTGTATTCCTCCTTTTATACTACCACTAGTCAACATCACCTGTAAACAGTGAATAGTAGAAGAGATAGAATTTTTAACTAAAAATACTGATGGGCTGCTATCAAAATTACCAAGAGAATGTGTTTACTAAAGATATCATTCATGTTAATAAAGACTCACCTCATAACAGGAAGCCATGTTCTCATCATCTAAAAACAAGATAGCATCGAGAAATTTGGATTTACATTTAATGGATATATATGGCACCATAGATAATAAATCATGAAAGCACACATCTCTACAGTTTAATGTGATATACAATAAAAAAGTATCATGAAATAACATACAGGACTGGACTCCACCCTAATACAAGTGCTCTTTATGAAACTATGAACCAATATAATATGGGTTGCAAGAAATTAAAAATATGTTAGATATCATGAAAGCTCTTCTCATGCAATAATCAATAACACTTTAATATCACACTTCTTTGATACAGAGCTGTTGTATTACCAATTGTTTAATGAGCAAACCTGTTGAAGTTGTCCTTGTTGAGCAAAAGGCTTGGATGTAAGCAGAACTTGCTTGCCACCAATTGTTATAAGGTTGCCAGTTGCTGCTGATCCACCTGCTACCACAGCACCACCACCAGTTCCACTAACAGCTGGCTGGACTAAACGAATTCCACCACTGGATAACACTGAAGGTTTGCCAGTTACATTCAAACCCTGAAAATTAAGTAAATCACATATATTAACCCTTTGTAGTTTACTAATATGTTATAGTTTACATGCTTCGAAAATGTTTTAATAACTTGTGAATCTGAATTGCTTACAATCATTATATACAAGGAATGAATATAAAAAATTTCACATTACCTATCAAACTGTTTGCAACACAGCTGTCATCTTACCAAAAGCATATAATATGTGTGACAGCATAATAAAAAAGCAGGATTCTTTGAGAATTATCTGGAGAGTGTTTTTGTGTACTGTTGAAAACATGTCATTCAAGCTATGTGAGAGGAACATTCTGCTAAACTGGATCGTGGGATATGAACTCATCTCTAGTCATGCATCTGTGTTTGACAGCTGACTTTGTCTTTGTAATGTGCATTACTTCTCACATTCAAAGCAAAGTGAAACATGCAAAGTACTATCAAAATCTGATTACTCATCATATCCACTCAAGGTTCTAAAGACCAAGTACCAACAATTCATGGTGGTTTGGTTTTTATATATATGATATGCTTGCATTTGAAACATGAATGAATTATGAGGATGTGGACTGCCATGGCCAGCATAAATATACTTGAGAGTAAAATTACGAAAAGCAAAGAACGTTCAGGATTTGGGCATTTGAAAAAAGTTATCTCAACATCAAAAGGACAAGATACTATTGGCAGAAGCTCACCAAGATGTTTAAATGGGCTTTTCTATGTTTTCTTGAATAAACAAGGTAAAAAGTAAGTGCAATGTTAAGTATACATAAGCCAAAGGAGTTTATCTAAATTAAGTTAATCCTCCTTGTACGACACCTGCAGTCTCACAGGTCTGATGGTTTTTGACAACATTCTCTAAAAAACAATATCTACAAACACATACTCCCCAGGGCAGGGGTACAGGTGACTCCAGATGTTACCATTTGTATAGAATGAATCTTATATGTCAGAGTGATACAATATGTACTGAATGATTCCAAATTATGATTTTCATTAAAATTGTATTATTTTGATAAAAAAAAAATAAGATCAGCTCGGCTAGATTGTGTTACCTTTTGACTGGGAAGCCAGTTATAATGCTACTTAGCATTCAGCATCAATCTCTGCTAGTTCATGTAAAAAGAAATACAAAGCTTGGCTACCACTACAGTGGGAGCTAAAACAAAGGATAAATCTGGAAAAGGTATACCAGTATGGAAGTTAGTGGTACAGTACAATAAGCCCAAGACAAAGTTACTGATAACTCCAGGAACAATTTTCTCAAAAAAATTTCATTGGAGAATTACTCTCTTCTGATAACAATTTTGACTTGTCTGCTTGATATGAGAATAAGAAAATAATTGCATGGAAGCAAACTGGTCTTTTAACAAATATTAGGTGAATCTGACACACTGCCTTGTTGAACTGACACTCTCTCTTTAACTCCTCAACTTGCAAATGTATCCCAAAGGCCTGATGATTATTGGTATGCATAATTTTCAATGTCCGATTGACATCTAACAAAGAAAAGAACCAGCTTTGAGACAAAAATATATTTTTTCTAACCAAAATTTTCATGGGTGACGAAGCTAACTGATCTACCATAAAAGAACATTCAACGCATTCTTTCAAAAGTGCTGCATACCTGAACAACAGTTTTTTGCTGCTGACCTACAGAGAAAAATCTTGCTTGTGAGGTGGTTACAGCTGTGGGTGTTGAAGCTACAGGGGTAGTAATGACTTGGGTGGTACTGGTAATAGAGGGTGTTGTGGTGCTGCTACTGGTTGTGGTGGTAACTGTCCCATGGCTGGTCTGCACAACATGACCGCCTGGCTGTAAGGTCTGGATGGTCTGAACAACTTGAGCCTTGTTTCCAGAGCCATCTAATTTACCAGCCTGAGGTGCACAAAGGGAGATCTAGGTCAGTGTCCTTACTTACACAATATAACAAAAATAGCATGATCAAACATCTTTAAAGAAATCCTATATCTAGTCATGCTACAGACCAATACTTTACATTAATCACCACAGTCACAAAAGCAAATATCAATAGACGTACATCTAAGAGATACATGAACAGATGAATGTCCTACTCTATCACAATTACCCATGATGAATTTGCATAGTCAGAGGATCAAAATGGGGATTTCCATGCATACCACACCTCAGTAAGTCTCATTCAGAACTGAATTGAGAATCCTTGAAGAGACATGGCATAAAAACTGAGTCTCAATATGGGAAGTGTATATTGGAGAAAAAAAAAATGAAGGAAAGAAATTCATTAAAAAGACTTATGCATGAAAATGGAAATTAACTAAACTATCATACAAGTATATACTGTATTTGCATGTAAGATCTAACTAGTAAAACACACATGCCTACTTATGGATAAACACACCTAACCATAGCTAAACAAATGTGAGCAAGTATGTATGTATGTACAAAACTAGACTGCTTTGTGCCCCTTGCCATAGTGGCACTAGAATACAAATTTTATTAGTTATTTTCTAGTTTTGTAACATGGTACCGTATATTCTATCTGATGGCACCATGCATTCTACACACCATGGGGCAAAATAAAAAGAAGTATCTAGTACAAAAAGGAATCTAATTCATCACTTTACCTGTGAGCCAGAAGCAAGGACAAGCCTCTGACTTGCTGCACTAAGGGGAACATGGGAACCTTGAGGAGATACCAAAGTCAGCCTCTGTACTCCTCCTGCACCACCGGCCAGGTGGATAACATTTCCACCTGCCAGTTTGTTGCCTGCCATCGTTGTTATTACTCCTCCTGTTCAGATTTTCAATTAACTTCTATGAAATTTGTCATTATCTAAACAGTAATGATATTTTCCCCAAAATATTAATGTGAATATCAATACACTGGTTTCCAGAAAAATATAAACATCAACAACAGTGATAATAGTAGTCATAATAATAAAAATAATAATAATAATAATAATAATAATAATAATAATTTGTTGTATCTATTTTCTTTCCTGCCTTTGTAAGATAGCATCAGGAACAGATCAAAAATAGAATCAGTTACACCCACACAGTCTATTAATATATGGAATAGTGTATCAAAACCAAATACAGCCATTCACAGTTAAGCCCCACAGACTATGCCATGGTTTACCTTGACCATTTCATGTGGCCTGGTTCATAACAATCTAATTTTTTCTATCCAATACACGCTTCTCACTCTCATAAATGTTCAGGTCCAGATATCTCCAAAACCTCCTTTAATTCTTCCTCCCATCTTCTTGGTTGTGCCAACTCCCTTGAATCCCTCCACTTCTGATATAACAATTTTCTTCGCCAGTCACTATTCCATTCATCCTTTCTTTATGCCCAAACCACTTCAGCATACCCTTTTCAATCAGACTGCATATTACCACCTCTCTTTCTATATAATTTCTTTTTTATAGCCTCATATCACAATTCATCTCCAGTATTTCATTACTAGCTCATCCTCCCTCTTCCTTTCCTTGCAAGTAAAAAAACTGTTAGTAAAAATATACCTTCAAACATAACCATCTCTGCCCTTACAAACACCAACCTTTCCTTCCACTTGTTCCTATATGCACCCAGCACTTTAGCTCCACCTCTTGCATCCTGTGACTTACTCTGTCTTTATAGTACCATCTACTGCCCTGTCTACTTTTA
>JAUUEG010060399.1:0-11488 GCA_032361445.1 Panulirus gracilis | reverse complement strand
ACCATGATGAGAAGAAAGGAGAAGTAGGAGATATGATTGAGGAAAGAAACCTGGATGTTCTAGCCGTGGTGAAGCAGATTTCAAGGGTAAAAGGTAGTGAATGGTGGGATGAAGAAGTAAAGCTGCTTGTGAAAGAGAAAAGAGAGGTGTTTGGGTGGTACTTACATGGAAGGAATGCAAATTATTGGAGATGTATAAGAGAAAATGACAGGTCAGTAGGAAGGTGCAGGGGTTGAAAAAGAGCAAATGAGAAATGGATTGAGCGAGTATCTGTAAACTTTAGGGGAAATAAGATGATGTTTTGGAGGTATGTAAAATAAGAGCAAAGAGAACAAAAAGGGCTGTTGAATGTGTTTGATGACAGAGTGGCAGATGAAGGGTGTTTATATCCCATCCCATCATCATGTTAATTTCCTTCATCAGAAGTTGCAATATCCCATCCTTCCTTTACCTGTTTTTCCATCTACTTTTTAAACCCTCACAACTCATCCGTAAAGACAGTAAACACATTAAGGGATATAACACTCCAACCTCATTCACACGCCACTCTTATTCCTGTTTCTGACATAACATTTATCTTCAACTTTGTAAATTGTCAGCACTTTTTATAGCTCATTCCTGTCATATCTTATCCTATGCTTGATCTGGATCCAGAAATGCAACATTTTAAGATATTTTTGCTTATCCTCTTGGTGCACATTGTCCAGTTCAACCTTGGCATCTTCAAGCATCTCTCTTGGTTGTCATCACCCTCTTACCCAGTAATAAGTTTGAGTTCAGCTCTCTTCTTGATCATGCAGTATATCCCCTCTCCATTCCATTATAGGTGCAACAGCTCTAACACAAATTAAGAACTTTACAGTCTTACAAAGGTCAATAATTGCATCAATACAGTTCAGTTGCTTAGCACCTTAACCTGTTTTTGGCCTTCATGTATATTACACTTAAAGACAAGTACTATTGCAGCATCTTGCATTACTCTTCTCTGGATACTAAGTCCGCCCATGGTACCTAACTGTATTTCACCTTTCTTTTTCCAAATTAGATCTCTTCATATTAGGTATGCCTTTACATTCTTCCTTTGTACTATCGTCTTTCCCATTCTGTAAATAACACAGCTTTGCATGCTTCTTTAACTTTTTGTAACTCCAGAGTATTTCTTCCATCTGTCACATATGCTCTAGTTTTGATAGAAATATGTTATCTTCTTCTCGTGTTCCAACACATCTAAGTTTCTTCCACTAAAAATAATCTCTGAAATTTCTTCCCATATCTTCATCCACCTTTTTACTATTCAATGCAACATTTCGTCTTTGCTGTTTTATACCTTTCTTCCTTTGCTTCAGTTTCATCATTTATCCTTTCCAGGTGTAACAATAATGAATTTCACCTTTTCAGTTACTTCCTTTGTTGTCAACACTAAATGCCTGTTTTTCACTGACTGCCTCTATTAATAGAGATATCAGAACTATATAGTTCATACTATTAAACTGCCTTTATGTAACTGTATACTGCATGCTGATTTAGTAACATGAAACTGTGCTGTTTAATAGTGATTCATTTTTGATGGTATCATTTTAGAGCTGTCACAGTGCTGTCAAGGCAACCATGGATAACATTAAACCATCATTACAATAGTGTAAACTTTATGGCAACTGCTTTTTCATAGTAAAAAGTATATTGATCATGTAAATTTTCAATGTACAATTCATATTTCTGTATTTGTAAGGCTGCATGCCATCAATAAAATTCTAGATAAAATGTGTGACATGTTTAATGTCATCCTAAAAATGAAAAGCACCTAGAAACATATTCTCTTTGATGAACTTTTATACTAAAAGTTATAACAAAGAATGCAGGAGACAGTGTGCATTCTAAGCACCTATTCCAAGTATAAACATGGAAATAGTACATTACTTTTATCTGGGAACTAAAATCACCAAGAAAATGTTTGGCAGGTGGTCATGAATAAACGTAATTCCTGGTATATGCCATGAAAATAATTAAACATGACTGATTTCAAATGATTCAAGTCTCAGCCTTAACCATACAAAAGGTTTATATTCAAAATCTCTTAGGTCTGGACTAGTTTATACAAATATAAACTCCATTCTTTAATTATATTCAGAGACTGGCAAAATCCCATATAAAGTGTGATTTTATATGTCACAAGAAAACACTACATTCAGCAAACAGTACAATCAGCTCGTGTTCCATCTGTAACAGGACCTCAATTAATGGGAAACAAAACTGCTCCATTTGCATTTAAAAACCATACGTTACTGCACCAAAGATGACAGCTGACAGCCTTTGCAGTTTTTCACTCAAGTCTGCCATCAGAGCTGTGTTATCAGAAAACAGCATCCGACTTACCTTCCAGGTCATTACCAATCCAAAGCACTGCAGATCTGCCCCTCTCCTCAAAATCCATGCATTCACCCTTACCATCCCATCCATAAACAGGTTAAACAGCTATGGTAACATCACTCATTCATGAAACAGAGCCACCCTCACCTGGAGTGATTCCCCTCCTCTTTTCCTTATCTCTTGATAACACCACATTGCTTCTTGTAGTTTTCCACCAGCACCATATAATTGAAACAGCTCCCTTAAAGCACTTATATCAACCTATCATATGTTAACTCCAGATCCATAAAAGCCACATACACCTTTCCTGAATCCACACTGTTCCTCCACAGTCTGGTGCTATATGCATGCCACCACTCTCCCATAAACTTTGTATACTCGTCAAACTTACAACTATAATTCAAGCACTCACTTTTGTTCTCTTGCCTTTGTACACTGGCACAAACAGGTACTCCACCAGTCCTAAGGCACCTCACCTACAGGTATATTTACTATGAAAACCTAACTAACCAGTCAACTGGTACTACAGTCATCCCCTTTCATAAGACATTCAAATGTATTCCCAACCACTACAGCCACATTTGACCTTTTGAAAGGCTTTCATTGCCTCTTCTCATTCTACCAAACCATGTGATATACTTCCCCATCTGCTCCCCTTATTGAATTTCCCATTAGTACTCTTGTTTTCATCAACAGAATTAAAACAGTAAAATAATAATACCATATTGTAGTAGTATTATGACAATTTGCCCTTTAGTTTTCCAATACTCTCTAACATTATCTCTCATTTACAACACCTTTATCTTTCTCTTGACTTCCTGCTACTTCCTCTTGTACGTCTCCCAATCACTCACACTCCTTCCTTAAAGGTAACACATATACACCTCTCTTTTCTCTTTTGCTAACAACTTAACTTCCCCATCCCTCAATCTTTACCCTTCATCACATGCCTATATCCCACCATCCTCATACCACAAACTTCTTCCCCTAAATACCTTCCAATCCTCAAGACTCCCCTAAATGTGTTAACTCTCATCTTTAGCCATTCTTCACCCAGTCTCTCTTGGCATTTCCTCACACAAGCCTCTATTCCAAGCTCACTCACTTTCACCCATGCCATTCCCTCTTTCCCTAAATTTAGCCTCTTCAGTACAAACTTTCACCTTCATCTCCATCGAGAAGTGATTAGATAATCCTCCAGGTGGCCCCCTCAGCACTTGCAAGGTTTTCTCCCTGAAAATCTCAATTCCTGATGCTACCTTGATGAGGATGGAAGATAGCAAACAGGCATCAATGGAAAGAAAAAAAAATTACACATACCAAACTTCTCCAGCCTGTTTCTGCCTGGTTCTCCTACAGGTAAGAAGGTAAACAGAGCCCCAGGATTGCAAAAGTGTAAAGCCATGGATCAAAGCCTACCAAGATAGTATAGCCATAACAAACAGATGAGAAAATGGCAAGAATCAATTAAAAGTATGGCTGAAAGTGTGAGGAGATAAAGAATACAGATAGAGTGAATAAACTCCTGGGTCCTTGGAATATTTCATGAGAGATGGTACATGGAAGCATTTTGTATGAGAAGGTTAAATGCAAATTAAGATAACTTTTAACCAACTGATTTATCCTATGCAAGGGCGAAAGGTAAATTAAGATAACCTTTCTCCAGATGCTGTAATTGTTGTGAAAAGAGTATAACCTTGATTCATTATGGGGTCAAAAATTCATTTCTCCTTGGTACACCTAACAAGGAGACATTACCAAAACTGATATGCATTAAGATATATATATGTATATATATCATTTCACATCTATTACCTTGGTAATAAATTAGAATGAAAAATATGAAGATTGGTTGGACATGAATACTAATCACAGTATAAATTTACTCTTAATCAGAAGAGTCTACCAGATAATCAGAAGGCATTCTTTATAATACTATTGTGTATTTCCATTCTTTCACCATTATACAGTTTTACTATTTATCAATCATAAACTCATGATTTTTCATACTCTGTTTAGCTTTGTAACAATAACAACTCTAATTGTTTGATCAAGGCCTGAACATACACTTAATCCCATCTTATCTGGACTCCAGTCAAAGCTTGTAATTGGTTGACTTGTGATGGTTGCATTTTGTAGTGGTTTTACTTCCCCTACTATACCAATCTCAGATCCATCATCCAGTTTCTTTGATCTCGCTGCAGGATATGAATATTTCCATAGCATAATTGAACCATTACCACCAGTTGTGGTGAAGATTTCACGATTTTGAGGCAAGTGCTTCCCACACCAAACAGTCGACCTGTGACCTTTATCCATCAGTCTAGCAAAACCTTTATCTTCATGAAACGTTCGGAGATCAAAAATGTAGAACTTTGATTCTAAAGTTGTAGCTAAAAGTTTATTCATCGAAATATCTTTGCGGTCAAATTCAAGTGAGCATACACCATTTTTTAAGCTTGTTTCCCACTTAACAGCCATGTAACGCAGATCAAACATCTTTACATCTCCATTGTCAAATCCAGCACAAAGAATTCTTTCATCAGTAGAATGTGAGTTTCCAAAAGCCACACTCCAACAATCACGCTTTTGTTCACCTTCCTGAGGTTCAACAGTGATAACTGGGCGGTCTCTTTGTCGAGGGTCCCAAACCTTTACTAGTCCATCTCGGCTACCTGTGGCAATTTCTGGGGCACCTGAAAAAGCCAAAAAAGTACATGTTGCTAATCATACCCCTGGTTCCCTCAATTGAAATGCATCTAGTTTTAAAAACTTACACACTGTATCCATACACCTCTTCTGTGATCTCTCTCTCCTCTCTATGGCTTAAATCACTATACCATGACCTTTAATAATCCATTGTCTGCCATAAGATCTACATGGGCAAAAAGACTTTCATCCACATCTCTTAAATAATTTCTTTACACCAAATATCATAATTTCAATTACTTATGAGTTATCTTTAATTTACCTGGAACCAAGAAAACCAAGTTTTTGCATAACATAAAAAAGCTGAAACATTCAATTCTGCAAGCTAACTCCACATTTTACAATTCATTATATTTACTGATGCTATCAGTGTACCTCCAATTCTTTCCCTCTGACTGAACAACCTTAATTTATGCTTTCCCACTGCCATCCTTATAAATCAACGCTCTTTAATATCTGAATTCTAAAACTTCTACATTCACCCTTATATGGCACAGTAATTACCTAATCCTTTCAAAACAACTTTACTCTTTCTTGCATCCCCTCTTAACATCCTAACCCTACGCACAGATGTGAATTACCATTAAACCAACTCCTCTTACTCCATTAGTGAAAGTATAATCTACATTCAACAAATGTAATCTTCATTCTGTCCCACCATGCTTCATCTGTACCCTAATATGAATTCTGATGTATAGAATTATAAAACAACCAGTGTTTACATGTCTGAAACACTTCCGCATTTATTACAAGCTATTCACTTACAACATAACTGTGAATGAGGGGTTTGTAAATGATTCATCTCACATAAAGCACCACTCTTAAAATCAATAAAACACCATAGTAATAGGAGGCATTAAGAACTAGAGTAGCAAGTATGCCAAATCTAAATCTTAAAATCACAAGTGTCAAACTTTAAGACTGGAAACTGCCATAAAACTGACAAAAATTGTTAGATTTTGATGTAGAAATTAAAGGAGAAAGGAGAACGTATTCCAAAAGGTAT
Organism: Panulirus gracilis; assembly: GCA_032361445.1. NCBI lineage: Eukaryota > Metazoa > Arthropoda > Malacostraca > Decapoda > Palinuridae > Panulirus > Panulirus gracilis. Next base: position 5,406 of record JAUUEG010060399.1, on the reverse strand, counting down.
ATATATTAATAATAACCGAAAATCTATTATCATGTCAACACCAAATTATTACAAGAAATATTGTAAATATTTCTAAATAATTAATACTAGTTGTACCCACACTGATTGGTGATGCTCTTGCACAATTATTTGCAAAAATAATGATCAAATGCACAGAACACACTAGTCAGCACAATTACTGGGTTTTAAATTGGCTTGGAAGGCTTACTGGTTATGGCTCAAGAGGGCTTACTGGCTATTGATGGGCTTGGTGTTGTTACTCTCTCAATGTCTGCATTTTCTAACCTAAGCACACATTTGATCATCAACAATAAAACGATTGAAATTCTAGCATGAAAGTGAACATCCAGTAATATGAGTGCATTGCTACCTGATTGACTATAGCCAAATGATTCTGATATCATAGAAAACTGATTTTCAGGCTTATGGTGGGCCTGCCACTTTCTTACCGAATGCTTCATAGTACAAAGATCTGACAGAATCATACATACCCCAAAATAATCCATCTAACTTTTACCTCACTAGTGCAACATCCATAAAATCTTTAACAACTAAGGTAGCATTACACAGGTCTGACATACTCGTACCTCCTCATCCACAGCAGAACTTACTCTTATATGTGCCCTACTTCCATTAGAAAAGCCTATTACAGCATTTAAGACTTTCCAAAGCAAACTATAATGAACATTTTCCTCAGTCATTCTAAAAAGTTCATAATTCTATACTTAATTGCCTTTCCCACTTTAGCAAGGTAACTAACTTTTGGACAAAGAACAATGGCATCATTTACACACATTAAATCTCTTGTTTACATGTATAATGCACAAAAACCAAACCCTACTATCCACAGCCAAGCTTTATAGACTATGCTTTATCATGTGTAACCATAAGTCCATAAATGCTGCAAACACTTTCTCTTTTTATTCATGAGCTTTCTCCACTACCTACTTCAATGCAGAATGCAAGTCAACACATCCTCTTCCCAAAGTCATTCTTTACTTACCAGGTGTTCAAACATTCTTCTAACATAAATACATTCCTACTATATATCATACTGTGCTGATAATACTCATGCCTCTGTAATTCTTACGATACTTTTTACTACTCACATTTTCAAACACTGCCTTTATCTAATCACCAAGCCCATTACCACTTCTACATTTTACCACATAAGCTTTACATAGCCATTCAACAGTCGTTTATTAGTATCACATTCCCATTTCATCTAAATCCCTCGCTTTTCTGTTTTTGGTAATCTACTGCTCTTCTCATCCCTCCCCTGAAACGCCCTCTTCTGAAACATACCTATTCATTATCCTTCCTCCTCCAATCCTAACAAAATAAAACCAAAATCTTTTTCATTACCATCATAATCAGGTTAGAATCTTTAAAAGCTATCGTGAATGAAATGTTTGTGGGATGACTGTATGTACTGTACAATATACAACTGTGATTAAAAATCAAAAAGTCATCTTAGAGCTTGTGAAAAGCATGTTTTTGAGCCAGTCCCACAACATTCTCTCTTATAATATAGTTCTCAAACAAAGCCATCTGATTTTGTTATCGAGGTATATGAACCAGTCCCATTAAATGCACACAAAAAGGCAACTATATGGCTTGGAGAGCTGCACGAAAAATTCTACTTAAACATAGTACCATAATTTTTCACTAAGCCATCTCTACTAGCATCCTGCCAATGGTATCACAATGGCCTTACCTGCACAGCAATGCTGCCTGCTGTGGTCAGTCTTGCATCTCAATGGTCACTGTAATGAAACCCAAACATAAAGGGAAAGGTGGGCTTTGCAGCATAGGGCAGGAGATGGTTCTGGTTCAAAAGCATGTTTTTCACAAGCTGAGGAAATCTTTGAGAAAACCCATCACCTGCCCTCCAATCATGTAGTTACCACAGACAATGAACAAAGGAGGAGGATTTACTTAAATGAAAAATTCCTTACAATATCAGCACTAAGTGAAGACAGTTATAAGACATCTGTCTTCTGGTGGTGATGACCTGAAAATGCATCTCAAACTAAGATCTAGGCACCTCGGTCTTTTCAGGCTGACTGTCTTTCTGATGAGAAAAGTTTCTAAGCAAATATCTCTTAGCAAAAGTTTTAATGAATTTCAAAAACATCCGACCTCAGATGACCCTATAAGACATATCTGAAGGACAGCCTCAATTGTAAGATAGTTTCCCAAGTCAAGTGCCCTACATTCAATCCACAGTTAGCCTATTTTAACAGTCCTCTGAGTAAATAGAGAAACTCCTGTATTTGAACATCGAGCAATCAATCTAAAAAGTTTGCAGTTTCACTAAATGTATATTTCAATTGCTCCCATAACACCAGAACTGGACTGCATAAAATGTCTCCTAAAAGAAGCATTTTTTTACTTGTATAAGGAAAACTAGCTAATGGAAGGAACTCGAGAATATGAAAGTATGAACCCACATTTCACCAAAGAACCCATTCACAATAGCCTGCATTTGTCACATATTACTAATCAACAAAAGACATATGTTAGGGAATGCATGGGTAACTCCATTACTAAACAATCTGTAATTTTCACAAACTATAAAATGCAATGCTTGAAGTACAGTAGGATTAAACATTATTCAATTAGAAATGTGGCAACAAGCATTATTCTGTTTAACAGAAATTAAAGAAAAAACATTGTATAGGCAGAGAGTTGGCAGCATGTGTTGTGAACAGCCTCAAACTTTTCCCAGTCATTTTACCAGACCATGGGTCGTATGCAAACCTTAAGGTGTGGGACGAAAGCTGCTGGAAGCAGAGAAGTTTTTATCAAGGATGCAAGCATGTGTACGAGTAAGACAGGAGAGTGAATGGTTCCAAGTTAAGGTTTGTCTGCAGAAGTTTGACTGAAAAACATAAAGAGGATGTGCTGAAATGGTTTGGCTGTACAGAGAAAATGAGTGAGAAAAGGTGGACAAAGATGTGTGTCAGAAGTGGAGGGAACAAGGAAACCAAACTGGTTATGGAAGGATGAAGTGGAAGTGATTTTGAGTGATCAGGGCACTAAACATGCAGAAGGGTGAAAGGTGTGCATGGGATATAGAGATCTGGAACGACGTAGTATACTGGAGTCGCGTGCTGTCACTGGACTGAACCAGGGCAAGTGAAGCATCTGGAGTAAACCAAAGAAAGGTTTGTGGGGCCCAATTGTGGATAAGGAGCTGTGATTTCAGTGCATTACACATAACAGCTAGAGAATGGATGAGGGCAAATGCAACCTTTCTAAGTCCATTCCTGGTGCTAACTCGCTAATGCAGGAAATGGCAATCAAGTATGGAGAAAGAAATACATGTGTGTGGGTGTGAAGTGGCTGGGGGAAGCCATGGAAAGGTCTGTAGGTCTGATTGTGGATAGTGGGGAACAATGGCTTTGTGAATGGTTATAGCAATAGTTTAGAGTAAAACATTTCACACAGCTCTCCAAGACGTTACAGTTACATTTTTGTATGCATTACCATAACTGTGGCATTATCTATCAAACTTTACCTCACTGACAACCAGACAGCTTTGTTAAACAACATAAAAGGAGGTCAGGTGATTGGTTGGTTCAAAATCTTTTATGAGAGAGAGAGAGAGAGAGGGGCACAGAAACTTGTACACTTAAACTTTACCTTTGCCAATATTGAGACCAGCTATTCCATCAATTGCATTGATGATCTCACTGTGTGCTCTGACTGAATAGATTGGTACTTCTGGTGACTGCAGATCAATAATTTCCAACTTTCCCTCAAAGTCTCCTATTGCTAAGTGTCGATCTTCCAGAGCAGAAGCCCCAAATGTTCCTGTGGATGGCACCCCAATCAAACTGGTGTGCAGAATACGAAAATGTGCAGAATATGGAAATCACCAAGAAAAACGATTACAAAAACTTTTATGTTGCTTATGCAGTTAAGGTGGGTGGTGACTTACAAATATCAACAAAAACAAAACTAAAGTATTTGTTTAAATTGATGTAACGCTTTATTGGAACCAACTCTTAAATAATTCAACAATCTAATATAAAATTAACCAAACTGGGGAGGGCTTTGAAGATGACAGAAAAGGTGTGTTCAAATTATGTAGAAACAGAAAAACACAAGCAAAAATGAACAAAAACTATGAAATCCTTAACAAGTGACTGAGATTTACCAAAATTCTTGTTGAAGTTATTAATGATAGTAATTTCCTTGGTCCATATTGTGCACTAAGTAAACAAAGTATGCTTTCAAACAAAACTATTCAAACATTCTTTTCTGCCATGAAATTAAAATTTCACTTTAAAGTCCCTTTGGGCACAGCAAGAAAACTTGAAAGCAAAAGTTCATGAACATTGTCTTTTGAATGCACACTTTTTTACTTCTGGCTACAGTTAGTGCATAAGAGATGACAATAACAATGGCATACTTCTGAAATAACAATGATAACTGGGCAACTGTCAGCCACTGCTCTTCATAGATTCAGTGGAGTGTCAATTTCTTCTTTACACTAACCGGACAAATCCCCTCTTCTTCAATCCCCTGTCTGCTTGTGTGTCATTTATGCATTATATTAAAGTTAACTTTGATATAGTACAAATGATATATCATTCTTGCTGATATGCATTGGTTAATTCTATTGTTGCCCTAAAATACAAAATTTCAATGAAATTAGTACACATCACCAAATATGCATTGCATCATATGCCTACTTTTACAGGGTATCATTGTTCATTTACGAACTTGTTCATCTTTCCTGCCTTAGTGAGGTAGCATCAAGAACCAAGAAAAACAATCCACACTGCTCCTTCTTCTGCACCTATTTTCAGTGTTAATATGTAGGGAGAATTTTCTGCCTCCCCACTCCCACCCATCTTGGTTGCCTTCTATGACACGTAAGAGACATGTGGATGGTATTCCTTCTCTCCTATCCCAAGGATAATAACATGAATAAATGTCAGATACTGTATTTATTTGGTGTACTACAAGCCATCTGGATCACATGGGGAGGTCACATATCTGAAGTATTATTGCCCCATGTTTAACAGCAAATCCATCAAAATCTCACTAAAGAAAATTTATAAACTGGGGAACCAGTTCATTTAATGAAAGGCTAAAACTTACTGCAATGGTATCAATCTTTATGAATTCAATAACACTAAAGACTAAAAATCTTCAAACAGCGATTCACTACTATAGGAGAATAATAATACAATAATACTGATGAACAAGACCATTAGCCCTATAAGTTACACTGCCATTATTGCTGTACTGTAATTCATCCATAATTTAGTGGAGCCAATCACCTACATATAGTCTCGGAACATCACTCACACACGTTTAACAGCAAATCCATCAAAATCTCACTAAAGAAAATTTATAAACTGGGGAACCAGTTCATTTAATGAAAGGCTA
>JAUUEG010059846.1:0-11495 GCA_032361445.1 Panulirus gracilis | reverse complement strand
TCGTCTGTTTCCTTGCGCTACCTCGCTAACGCGGGAGACAGCGACATAGGTTAATAAAAAAAAAAAAAAAAAAATTTAGGTGTGAAGGAGAGGGCAAATAGGTTGAATGCTTGCTATCTGGTCCCATTATGTCACATATGGTGGAAATATTTCCCTTCATTTTCTCTTTTATGTTGATAATGCTTCATTGTTGTTTTTCTATGTTTGCAGGTCTGATATTTTGATAGAACAAAAACAAAGACTTCAGGGTGAAATAGATGATTTACAAACCAGCAAAAGATTGCTCACAGAAAAAGCCCATGAACTAGCAGAGAAGTATGAAGAGGCCAATGATAAGAAGAGCCAGTTGATTGATAGGTGTGTTCCACTTTCCCCGTATTTCCTCTTGAAGGTGTACAGTCTTCAGTTCTTAAATTTGTTTCCTAGAGAACATATGTTCACTTTATTGTGATTGCACAGCCAAGAGGAAGAAAAAGAGAACAGACTGATGAAGGTTTAACCTTTATTGTGAAAAATATATTATTATCAGGAATTAGAAGTTAACTGCCTCAGCTTGATTAGAGTAAAGATGAAATCAGAAATAAAAAGATAGAGCATAAATAATGGGGGCATAAAAAGCTTTTTTCTTAATGAAATAGAGATATAAAACCACTTAGGAATGAGGGTTGTTTCAGATTTCATAATGAAATGTAAGAAATCATGTGAAGGAATGAGTGAGGTTTAAGATCTTTCTACCTGTCTATATCTCTGATGCCTGTTCCCAGCAGGAACTCCTATTGCCTCCATAATGCCTCCCTTGCTTGCACCATTCCATGAATTCGTCCACCATTTCTTCCCCTCCAGGACTCTTCCACTCAATTTTCCAATGTCATAGGTGGTCCTCCTCTCAGACCATCCACTTGAATTGTACCATCCTGAACTTGTAAACTCCCCAACTTGCATTCCTTTTGCATGCCCAAACCACTTCAGTATTTTATGATTCACCCACTTTTCCACTCCACTCCCTTTGCATTTCTTGTCTTAACAAATTTCTAATGCAACCCACCTCATTTCTTTCTTCGTTCCTTCTTGTCATACCACATCTCTCAAATAGTTCATTTCCACTGCTTGGGTTCTTGACTTCTGTGACTCATTCCATGTCCATGTTTCAGCTGCATACATCAATATCAGGAGGACTTTACCATCCTTTAATCCTTTCTTCACTTCCTTGCTACACCTTTACCCTTCATTATTCTATTCCGGGACCCAATAACTCTTCTACCCTCTACATCTCTCTCCCTTATCTCTCTTTCCATATCACCAAACTTACCCAGGATAACTCCCAAATTCTTAAATTCTATCATCCTTTCCAGCCTTTCTTCCCATGTATCTTTAACACAGATCAGTACATTTCTCTCACTATACAAGTCCTTGTAAAATCTGTACTTTCACTGTTTCCTTTCAAACACCATCACTGCTTTTATTTAATCGCCTATGCCACACATTTTAAAAAGTTACAACCTTCTGCAACTCCTCTTCACTCTCAGCTAACAACTCAGTATCATCCACAAACAGGCTTGTTACTAGCCATCATACCTTATCACCACACTCCATCTCTTCACCCCCTTCCTAGTTTTGCTTTCATCAATCTGATCACTCCATCGATACATATGTTAAAAAACCATTGTGACATCACATATACCTGCCTCACACCCACATACATACCAAAACTTTCACTCAACTCTCCATCCACTCTCACACATGCATTTGTTCCTGTACAGAAGGCTTTCATACCTTTCAACAGTTGACCCTCTTTCCCATATCTCCTTAACACATCACATAAAGCATTTTACTCGAATTTGTCATGTGCTTTCAGATTTCAAAGTGAAATTAAAGAAATGGTGTGAAAGTATATATTAACCAGAAGTTGATAAGCCTCAGGGCAAATCAGCATAAACAAATCATCTCTTACCTTCCGTCAGTCAGTCCAGCAGAGACAAGACAGTTCCATAGCACTTAATTTCAACATGGTTTGCTCTTATATAGTGTATATTTTGACCTTAGTATTTGGTTTAAAAATGGTAAAAATTTGCAAATACAACTAGAGTAGCAGGGACTCATTTACATAGAGGCACTGCTCTGAAGTGTACTCAATCTTTAGATATCCAGATTAGATTAAATAAGCTTAAAGAGACCACACGCACACACACCTACTCACAATCCTGCATGGACCCATGCACCATTCTTGTTTCCACTTTAATAGATTTTAAGCAGATATGGCATAGGTTCTGCATTTTCAATATATCAACTAGGTTCAGTAATTAGCAAATTCTCTCTTTTTAATTGAAGACTGTGCATTGGTAACTTATTGACATCTAATAATCATTGCAGACTAGAACGAGTGTTGAGTCAGGTGATGCGAGTTTTACCAGTGCTGTCTGCTGGTGAAAAGAACATGATGAAGGAGTTAGAGTCCATGCAGAGCCACATATCTACCTTTATGAACCAGCTGAGTGAAATCAAGGTCAAAAACAAGTGGCAGACCAGTCAGGTGAGATTGCAGCAGTATAAGTCTGTATTGAACTTCAGAACATTACACACATATATGTTCAGTTTTATTTCTTTAGGTGTTGTGCATTCCATAGATTATATTTAGCACTTATTTATAAATGTATCTCTCTTTATTATTATTAGGTATCCCCATCTCCTCCTGATTCATAGAATATGTTAGCTGATAGCTAAAATGATCTTTGTAGATGCACATTATATCTGCTAAACCACTTGAGTATGAATGTGTACATGTGTATGTATGTATAGGTATTTATACGTGCATTTATGTACATATATATGTGTATATGAGTGGTTAGGCCATTCTTCGTCTTTTTCCTTGCTCGATCTCTGTGTTGCAGGAAACAGCAATTAAGTATGATAAATGACTCCATACTTCATGATTCCATACTTCATGTTTTAAAAAGAAATTGCTTGATCACAATCATTACATAATCAGTGATTTTCATTAGTCATTTCTAGTCACAGACAGCTGAATTTTTTTACACAGAAAGAAAGGTGCGAATCCATTGTGCTTGATTAAAAAGACCAAGTGTACCTGCTTCATCAAAACTGGAAAACTGGCTTTTAGGATCAGAATATTCATGCTTGCATATGTTGGCATTTAACTTTGGGGATAGGTATCTTTGATATAGAATAATGTATGGATTCACTATGAAGTCTGGTATCTCTTATACAATGTATTTCAATGTCGTGAGTAGCACATGGTCAATTGAAATATTACTGAGTATTCATGAGGCTTCAGTTCCAGCTCATGCTACCACCTCTATAGACTACCAATGGAAAATTCTTCCAGATATTATCATGCATTATTTTTCTCTGATATTTTGTGATATACACATGACACAAAGATTAGTTCATGATTCCTTTTGATATAAGTGATAAAAAAATTTCAATCAAATGAGTATTTTGGATGATCTGAAATGTTTAGTTAACCTCATCAGTGCTATTTTTCATGCTGCCAACACTCTGCCATCACTACAATTTCTTTATTTTAGGCTGTGCTGTATGCTCCTGCCATTATCTTTAATATATTTATATTTACATAGGGTGGATCAGTTGCAAACATGCACTTTTTGTGGAAATTGATTTTGCTGATCAAGTTTTTAGGGTCAACCTTGCAGGTCAACAAAGTGGCGAGGATGCCCATTTCCCTGATCAGTTGAATTAAAGCTGATAGATAGATATATTTTACTTTTATTTGTGGATCATTTGATTATAGTGTGTCTATCTATCTATATACCTCTCTGTATCTCTGATGCCTGTTCCCATGTGGAATTCCTTCAAGAGGGTGGCCACAGCCATAGTCTCCATAATCACTTAAACTCTAGTGACACTTCTTAGCCTTTAGTGCCTCACCCTTATGAGATTACTGGGAGAGGGCAACTGTAATGACTCTAGTGCCACTTCTTAGCCTTTAGTGCCTCGCCCTTATGAGGCCACTGGGAGAGGGCAACTGTAATGCAGTGTTTGAAGAGACTCCTTCCTAATGTACCTATGGCCTACTCCTACCTGTTGTGTCTGCCTATCTATCTATCTATATCTGTGACTGCTGTCTAATACTCTTACCAAATGTTCCTACCTTCTACCTCGATCTAATGTGTCTACCTAAAGAACTATTGCAACACTTATGTGCATGATTTTTTGATGAAGTATCTGGAAGTTTAATGTACCCGTGGACGTTCATAAATTAACAGAATCATCCAGTAGGCCTTCAGAAATGCTGTGATGTTCTATAGCAAAAATTATATTGTTAAGTTGTATGTTGTTTTTGATTATTTATCAAGATTTGCTATTTCTTCTTCAGATGGAGAAATTTCAGAGTACAGAAGCTTCAAAAACCCAACGAGTATCCAGCGTGTCAGAGAACCAACTCAGAGCTCTCAAACAAGCCCTCTCTAAAGAGTGAGTGACTATTGATGTGAAGTGTGACTTTTGATATAGTGTAAAGTGTTTTTTGTCAGATATCAATATCTAATTTCTTGTATGTCACTTATGTGTATCTGTTAACTTTTCATAGATCTTTAACTGTATTTAGTTTTGTACTATGTATGCTTTTTGAACTAGGCATTTAACTACTACTCATACTTTTTGAAGGAACTTTGAACTCCTATTCAGGAGTGATTTTCCATTTTCAAATTAGGAAATGTCACTGGAAAAAGTGATTGAAATATCAAACATTAGATAGTAGTAGTAGGTAGGAACATTAGGTGGGAGCCTTAGGTAGAACTGATAGGATGAAACATTGTGTCTTAGGTAGACATTATAGGTAGAATTAGTCAAAAGGAACATTAGTTAGGAGCCTTTGGAAACACTGTGCTCGTGTTGCCCTCTTCCAGTGGCCTGTTAAGGATGAAGCACTAAAGGCTACGAAGCAGCACTAGACTTAAAAGTTGTGGAGAATTTTTGCTGTAGCAACCCCCTTAAGGGAGTTATTGAAGGTAACGGGCATCATAGATATAGAGAGATATCAAGCAAAGAATACTGTCCGCATCTCTGCTACATGTCATAGAAGGTGATTAAGAGGGGCATGAGAGGGGAGGGGCTGAAAATTCTCCCCTTCTCTACCCTTGATTTTTCAAAAATAGGAATATAGGAAGCAAAGCAAGGATTTTTCCTTAAGCCTTGGATTTTAGTTCCTGAGATAACTCACTGATGTAGGAAAAGAAAAAAACTTATGAATAAAAATTTTGAAAGGAGTGAAACAAAAATGATTAGTTGTATGATTGTATTTTTTGGTAGTGCATTATCATTTCATCATTTTTTAGATAATGTATAATTTGTCTCTTTTAATAATGCAGTTCATTAATATTTTCAGGGGTGAGAAGCTTTCAGGTCTGCTAGAACGAGTGAACCAGGTTAAGCAAGACCTACAATTATGATGAGCCTTGCAGCAGTAGTTTAGGTCAGATGAACAAGAATGATTGTGATTAACTGTATGTTATATATTTGTGATGTATTATATTATTTCCCAAAACTGTTATTCTTAAACTGAGGTGTGATGAAAGATGTAATGTTGAATGAGCTATGGTGATAACAACTTTTATTTTTTAGTTGAAAAGTTATATAAATCTTCAGTGAAGCAACTCATGAGATTTTTGGTTGCTTTTTAGTTGATGCAATATTTTTTTTAACCAAGAAGAGTCCATAGCATGGAAAGTAGATATTTGACAACTTCATGTTCAAAGTCTTCAGGTGTGTGATTTAAAAGACTATATTGTAATTTTATTTCATCACAGCCATTTAGGTATACATATTTTCTCTATCTATTGGCTGGTGACAGGTTCCTCTATGTTCAAAGACAGGTTGGCTACATGCATGCTGATGTGGAGAATGGATATTTTAGTAGTGTATCCATAGTACATGCTTTAGAGCAGTACAGCACACATGTTTCAAGACATGCTTCATGGAACCAGCAGCTTTTTGCGTTTAAATCAGAATGTCTGCCTGTTGGGAAATATAGCTTGAAATTTCTTCAGTATTTAATCTCATACATTTCTGATTTTTAGATTTTATACAGTCAGTGTTCTGTGACCTATCAGAACCAAATAATTCCCCTCAGGTACATACTCATTAAACACACTGCATTGAAGGTTATGCCAGTAGTCAAGTTAGAAAGCTAGATTTTGAAATCTCTGCAGCCCACAGAGTTCTGCTTCATGACTAGATCCTCAGTTTAGTTCTAGTTAGGCATAGTATTCAGTAATTTATGAACTGGAGGTGTTGTAGTCAAATGAAGTGCCTCATTGTGAAGATGCTGCAGATATGGGTGAATTGCATTTCCTTTTTCAAGCTTAGTATGAAAGTCTTTGGTTAGCAGTTAAAGATCTCTCATACCTTTGAATTTTTTCATGGGTTTTCATATTTTTAGGCAAGGATTTCTTTGGTATTTTCGTTTTGTTTCTTTTATCATAAATCACATTCCTATCCATGGAGTGGATCTACTACCCACAGCCTCTGAGATTACTCATACACATATTCAGTCCATGCCAAGTTTGTAGATGTGAAGCTCATATACTATAAGTGCATCAAATTTTTCATGATGTGCACATAGTTGATTTGTCAAATGAGACCATTGTCTCTAATAAACCACCTGAGTTCACAAAGTATGATGATAATTTTCTGATTATATTTTTGTCTTAAGTATGCTGTTCCTCATATTTTATTGAGCTCTTTTATACTATAACAACGTTTTCCTCACCACATTTTATTGTTTGGTGAATGTGATGCATATTTCTTCAGGGGTGTTTGTCTTTGCATATTAAAAGTCCATACACAAATTGATTGTTAGCTCATTGGTCAGAAAAATTACAGATAGCAGTTGAATTGTAATTGGATTTTTCACCCTTCTCACCGGACACCAGTTACCAGTCTCCCATTCAATCTTCTCCACTCATTCTTGCCCTGATATTCATTGTTTTCTTCAACTTTCACTGTCTTCCCTTTTCATCTCAGGAAGCTCTTGATGACCTCAGTCCATCTCTCTCTGGGATTTTCTGCTGGATGTCTTCCTTCAGGGGTACAGTTCAATCATTTAGTAATTAAATAGATACTCATACCCTGAATTAATCCTTGCCTTCTATCCTTACTGTATAGTACATCAATCTTTGTTTGTTTATTCAGGGTATGCTAATAATATCACTTACTGCAAAAGACAATGAGACCATAGCTTGATGAGCCAAAATTTTAAGTAGTTAAGGGTGGCACTGTATGCATGCTTATTCAGGTGTTTATGATGCCTTTTTTACAAATTTATGTTCTTTACTGTTAGATTTTTTGTGTGCTAGTTGGAACTAATGTGATACACAGAGTACCATACTTATGCATTCGTCCCTTGAGCTGACATGGTTATCTGATTTTCTCAGTATTTTTAAAAAATATCTAAACCCTGGAAAGGTGTGTGTTCTGGTTGTCGTTAGGGTGCTGTGGTTTCAGTGCATTACATAGACAGCTAAAGAATGGATGTGAGCAGATGCTGCCTTTCTTCTTCTGGTCCTGGTGCTACCTCACTAATCCAGGAAACAACGATCAAGTAAGAAAAAATACGCATATGCATATCACCAGAAATTAGCAAGTATGGCAACATTGACATAAACTGTGCATTGCTTAATCTTGTTATATCTGTAGGGTAACTGAGAATTATTATCCAGTAGAGTATTTGGTACCCACATGTTCCTCACTCTCTCTCTCTCAACCCTTATCCAGAATGTAGCCTCGAATTTGTGGCAAGATTTCTCATTTTTAGAAGTTTTCGTTGTGGCTGTTAATCTCATGACAAAGATTGTGAAAGGGTTAATGAAAGATATCCTGTTTTCTATTTGATCCTTCAAACAATAGTAAACCAAAACTTCTGTCTTTGTTCCCTTGCAGTAAGCTGAAAAGAACCCTATTTTCAGAAGGTTTTGTCTTCTCTTTTTGCTGAAGAGGAGACAATAGCATTTTCTGCTGCTTGTGTATGGACTTGAAAACTTTCAGGTTAGTGTATATCATTTTCCACTGCTTAGAGATATTTGACAAAATAAATTTCTCTTCTACAGGTACCTGAGAGTCTTTACTTCATGTAACTCAAAACTTAACCTTTGGCTCATTACAACTTTGAATATTTGCAAGTAATTAAAGATCTTATAGCTTGGTTGTGATATAAGTACTTTTGGATCCTGAAGTCTTTCAGGCTGCAGATGGAAGATCGTTATTTTTTTCTATGCTTATTTTTTACTTTTTAGTTTTTCTCCAACAATTATCACTCTAACCCTGGTTTAATGATGATGCATGTGGCTATACCCATGAAGGTCTGGTTAGATTAATCTTCAATAAAGGCCATTGCCATTAAGGGTGCAGTGAAGGTGTACTTGTCAAAGGTGAAGAGGTGTGTTAGTTGAGGATGAAGTGAAATTAGGTGATGTAATGGAGATGCACATTTCAAGGATAAAGTTAATATCTTTTTTACATATCATTATGGGTCAAGTCAAGGGCCTGTGAAGATGACCTTTGGCCTGTCCAGTGTGGTCAAAGCACTTGGTGTCTAAGGTGTTGCAAAGATGAAGGAATAGGAAAGATGTCCCAAAAGGTTCAGTTCAGTGACCATTGGTGTCAGGACTACAGTGAACTTGAGGGTGCAGTGAAGCTGACATGTGACCTTACATATAAGGCTCAGGTAAAAAATATGGTGTTGAGAATTTAGGGAAGATTTTTTTGTTAAGAGTGATGTGATGATGCAATGGTCAAGGGTAAAGTGATTTAAGCTTAATCAAAGGTGTAGTAAAGTGAAGAGGTATTTCTTGAGGTTGAAGTGAAGATGTATATGTCTAACTTGAAGTGGGTTTAGTTTCAATGAAAGTGAAGTGAAGATGAGTGTGGTGGTGTGGTACCTTCCACCATTGTTAATATAATGATGAGTGATTTTATGGAGGGGGATGATGCAGTTACTTATGAACTTTTGGATTTTTAGTTACTCATATATGCCATCTTCTTTGAAAATGTTAATGATGACTGCATATGATTAGAATTGTTTTGTTAGATATGCTTGGCTTCATCATATTGATATTTGAACCTTCTTCCTAAGAGGTGCTCAATTATATCCTTACTCATTCGTATCCCATGTCATTTTTTGGGTTTAGATTCCACCAATGCATCATGGACATTTTTACTGGAATTCTTATCATTACCATCACTCTCATGTAAAGATGAGTTCTTTCTGTAATTTAGGTTAATGCCAGCACTCTTTGGAAAGTGGTCAAGAGTGGATAGTGCTGTATGGTTACAGTATTGTGTTAGGATCATATTTTTAATGTTTATTACAAGTGTGACTGCTTGTAAAATAGTCATATGATAGCAGTTTTTACACACTTCTAGAATTAACTTCACTTGACACTGGTTTATCCTAAAGTTGTTAAAAACTATAGGGTTCCTTATATAAAATACTTAGGTATTGAACAAACACAGTTTTAAAGGTTTTCCCTTTTACTTCATTCCAGACATCAGTAATTAGTTGATGACTGAAAAAAATAGTATTTGTTATTTGATCACACCAGATGATATCCTGCCTCTCATCGTGCTTTTCTTTTACCTTTTTATGAATGATAATGACATGCAAATTCAAAAATGAGAAGCTTGTTTCATAAGTGATTGTGTGCTGGGCTGTTGTGAACATGTACAGGAGCTACCTTGGGATATGACAGGTAACTAACTGTCAGGTATAAGCAGCTTTTTCTTTTTTTTTTTTTTTTTTTTTCACAAAGAAATGTACTTTTTTAAAGTTTTCTTGAATTTTGGGACTTTTAATGTTAAGCTATAGGTCATACCACAAAACTTGTCGGTTTCCTTCTCGAATGAATTCCTTCATTTTTTATGAAATATTTATAAGATATCAGTGATTGAAAATAGGTAAAATGGTAATCCCTTTACAGTATCATACAAATAAACAAGTAAATTCCACATGATTTTTCATAACTTTCTTCCCAGTAATTGTGGATGGAAGAAAGAATAGTACCCTTAAATCAACTTCATGTCACACGAGGCAACTGGGAAGGAAGGGCAGGAGCAGGGTGCTGCTATTTCTTCCTTCTAGTTTTATCCTTTTTAGAAGGAGCCAAGCAAAAATTTTTCCTGGAAGACTTCTCATGTACTTCAGATGCTGCCTTGCTGAGATGGAAGAGGCAGGAATGTTAAGTAGGAGCCTTGGAAAAGTTTGCACTAGATTTGCCCTCTGCCAGTGGACTTTTGAGGATGAGGCACTAAAAGGCTAAAAAGTGTTACTGGAGTTCAACATTTATGGAAGCTTTTGTTGTGGCCCCTTGAGGGAGTTCCCAAAGGGAACAGGCCTCAGAGATACAGGTAGATAGATGGGCAGATAGATAAGATAGTGGTGTTGAAGAAAAAACGGATGTACTTATGTTTAGGGTGAAGCATTAGTCAAGGATAGCTTACATTTAGGTATATTGAGGGTGTAGTACAGATGCAGTTGTCAAGGTTGAAGTGAATCTAGGTTTATCAAGATTATAGTGAAGATATGTTTTGTGGTAATGTATCTCACTCCATACGAGCGATAGAACAGAAAATACATTAATTTCTAGTTGAAGCATTTTATGCAAATGAAACTGAAAAATTTCAACTGCAGCTTTTAAAGTGGTCACTCACATTAACCGTGTTGCACAGAAGTTAATATGCATCCTCTAGAATACTTAGACTGGTCCACAGTGGATGCATCTTGCATTCATAGCTTTAAAAATTCACCAAAAATCCATTCTTGGGGCTTTAGTATCAATTTCTGGGTTCATTTGGCATGTGTTAAAAAAAATATGGAGAATAAGTACAGGAATAAATGGAGAAAACTAGGTGAGAGGCCAGTAACTGATAAACTTGAATTTAACTGTTGGCTTAGTGATAAAGGCACATGATATGGATTGAAGGGTTCATGAACCTTTCCTGCACATTATGTGGCTATACAACATGTCTCATGTTCAGCAAGACTCGCCTCTCTCTCCCATGTTACACCAGTAATAAATGTTTATGATGGCGATCAACAAACTTGCTTCATAATGGTGGTGTTGGTGTATAAAATACAGAGCAATATTTTAGGAGAAAATGCGTGAAGAAAACATAAGGCCAAAAATCACAATTTATAATTGCTGTAAAAATGTACAGGCTAGCAGTATTATGCATCTCAACAAACTTGCTTCATGATAATGATGTTGGTATGAGAATTAATTTGTGGTGTATGTATTGTTATAGAGCAAATCACTTACAAACAGGCACATGTAAACAAACATGTAAAGCCTGCCACAGTTTGAAAATTATTATAAGCATTTATACATTACCGGTAGTAAGCATCTCAACAACCTCACTGTAATGATGATATATGTATACTGTTGACTGTTGGGTTTATATTGCATTACAGAGTAATGATTTATAAATAAATGCTTTTACTAAAAACTGGAACCCCAAAATAG
>JAUUEG010059735.1:0-11496 GCA_032361445.1 Panulirus gracilis | reverse complement strand
ACTGAACTATGAAAGGTGGTATCTTAAGCCTCATGAAGTTCCATATTCTGACAGTAACCATGGTGAGCTTCCTTGTAGCCAAGGACACTGTATCCCTTCACCTCCCCCTCCCTTCCTATTCCCTAGCTCCTTCATCCATCCTAGTGACACACCAGTAATTTACTGGCATCTAACCCCTCTTTTCCAAACATTTTTGATATATTCCATATTTCAAATCTTATTTTCTCAATATTTTGGAAAGTACTTTGTTACAGTAAGATTAGCTCATGAGGTTTTTTGTAATGTAACCTGGATTCCTTTTTTCTTGGTTACAGTGAAGGTAAAACCTGAGCTAGTACTCATATTTCACTTTATATTAATGCATAAAGGTTTATCTCACTTTGATTTACATACATTTTACACTCAGCGCTATCATCCCCCTTCATCTCCCTGCCTGCTCACAGTGAGTGATATATAAACTGATTTCAGGGTTGACAGTTGGGAGACAGTTTCTGCTAAATCTGCCAAACAAACTGGTCAAAAGTAATCAAATAGCAGTATTCTATTTCTCTTTCAAACAGTAAAGTGAAAAAGCTTTATGTGAATCATGATCTCAGAGGATGAGAGCAATTGCAAATTTTTAGGATTACCATTTGAACATCAAAGTATTCCCCCCTCAAACAGTTTTTTGGTACATAATATAAATCATTCTATTGTAGCAGAGAATAATAGGAAATTTTGAAAGAATAAGAGGGAGCAAAAATGCAAGAAAAAGCTAATTGCTATTTGATTCTTTTTTGCTGCTTAGATTGAAGGATTGGTGGAAGGCAGTTTCCATCACAGCAGACCCTCTAGTTGCACTTCTGTTGTTTTTGTGATGGCATCCTGCCTTTGAATGGATTCATAAGTGACAGTATATCTTATCTCAAACAGTGTATAAGACATAATCTGGAGCATGATACCAGAGGATATTGTGATTAAACTGAATGTAATATAAAAGAAGTTACATGGCCAGACTGACACCATAAGTAACTTGTACTAACCATGTTTTGAGATGGTATCATACACAAAAAACAAAAATATTTTTAAAGCACTGTGAAAAATTACTACCCTCACCACAAAATGTATGGCCAGGATGAAACACATTAGTTTAAATCTCAAATGTTCTGTTATCTCAAAAACTGGAGTCAACTTTTACATGAGGTATATGCAGATTTAAGAACTTTTTGACAATAAATCGCAGGTTGACTCATACATCGGATTAGCTGTTACATGAGTATATGGCATCTTTTTTAATTGGGAGAGAATCTTTTTAGTCTGCTTTGTCTGTCAAGCTTTAGCAGGTCATGATGAGGTTAGAATCCTAAGATAGGTTAAGCTTCATTTTTATACCTTTTTTGGTGACTTTTAAAAATAATGATGTTTTGGCAAGAATTCATAGAAGGCTTAATAGTACTCTTCTTCATTTTAGGGAGTTTCTGTAGACATGCTTGACTAATTGGTAAACAGGAATAAAATGGCTGGGGAACTGGAGATGTGTATGCATTTTTTAACTCATTTGGTGGAGGTGGCATAATGTCGGATGAGATCCTTTCCAAAGATAAGGAACATACATGGATTTTGCCAATCTCTTTTCACCTTACTAGGATCCATAAGTACCTTGAAAATCCTAGCTAACCAATCAGAAACACATTCACCCCTTTCTTAAGAAACTGAACTGTATTGCCATCCATTCCTTCAGGACAAGCTGAAAAAAAAATGCACATTCTCAATCTTCACAAACAAACCATTCTGTCCCATAGAACCCCAGCAAACAAAACATTTTGCATCATAATGCCAATGACATCAGAAACGCACAGACATACTCAACCAACTCAGAAAACACAGCATCCACATAACCCTCACCCAAGAAACCGGACAACTAGATCTACTCTCTCACCTTTTTATAACTACAAAACTGTAAGAAATGATAGAGAACAAGGTCTAGGAGGAGGACTCATAACATTTGTCCAACAAACCAATCAGTTCTCCAACACCAGTGACACTACAAAACAGCTCACTGACACTGACAGCACCTTTGAACTACAGAACATGAAAATGGAAGTTTGCAGTACCCTCTAAAACATAATCAGCATCTTCATACAACCACCCTCTATATGCCTCCCCAGATACACTCCCCAACTGCAGAACCTCGCCATCATGCCTAGCGCTTGCCTTTATGGAGTTTCCACTGCTCACCGTTCCACTTGGCTTAACACTTGTACCCATGATCCCTGGTGTGACCTGCTTGTAAACCAACTGCAGCCTTTCAGTATCCAAATCCTACTCTTCCTACCAAGCAGATTCCCATTCCCACTCCCTCTATCAGATGACCTCATTCAATGTCACATTCTGCTCACCAGCACTACACACAAGGACTGATTGAAGCATGCTACACAAACTGTCCTCTGACTACTTCCCCATGCTGATAACACTCCATCTAGCCCATCAGATCAACACAAGCACTGAAAAATATACTCAAACTACATAAAGTAGATTGGTCAGCCTTCACATAGTACATGAAAAGAAAGCTCCAAAACTTCAGTATAGATGATTTCTCATCCCTAGATCATACAGTCTCACACCTCATGAACATCTCCAACTAGGCCAGCAAAAAGCACATAGCACAAAGGCACAGAGAGAAATATAATCCAAATATCTCCCCACAAGTTGCACATCATATAACAAAGAAACCAGCCCAGATGCAATCAGTCACCATTAATAGATATCAGAGAACAAATCCAAACTCAAAATAACACCATTACTAACCATCAGGTTAGTTGTCTTTGGGGAGCAGAAAAATTACTTGAGCATTATCTTTCAAGTCATCTGAGTTGGACTGGTGACCTGGAGCATTGTCAAGAATCAGCATGGCTTTGTTTTCAAGGTTATTGTTTCTACAGAAATCTGTAGTAAACTGCTTTGGAATCACTGTTCTGGGGACCCAGCCCTTCATATTTGAGTGCCACATAACATGATGATGACATTTAGAGAAACACTTCATTGATGTTGGTGTCTCACAGTGATACACAAGTAAGGACTTCAGCTTCATATCTCCTGAAGTGTTACCACCAAGGAGGAGTGTCATATGATCTTTGCATATCTCAAACCATGGTGCTCTTTTTTCTTCTCTTGAAATGCAAGTTTGTTTTGGTTTATGCTTCCAATATTGGGCCATCTTATCTACTTATGTTTCTGATGTAGTTTATGTCCCCCCTTCTTCAAAGATTTCTTCTAGTAATGTTGGGTAAGCAGCTTCTGCTTTTGCATTTCCACTCACAGACTTACCCATAACCTGTATTTTTTTTAAGTTTGAGTCCTTCTTAAACTGTTCAAACCATCCACAAGTTGCCACAAAACTTTCTTTTTCATCATTAGCACTCTCTGTTTATTTAGCTCTTGAAATACATAGATAGCTTTTGTCTGTTCAACAGTCTTTCCGTATTTTTTATGATGTTACTTTTATTATGAGTTAACATTGTAAAAGCTAAAGCACATGTACTAATTTTTTTCTTTGTTACTATGAATTGTTCATACAGTTGTGGGCTGCAAACTGAAGGTTTTCCATTATTCACACCTCGCTATCCATCTCTGAATCTCCTTAACACTCTGATTTTGTTTTTAGTGTTATGCTTTTCCTCTTTTTTGGAGGGCCACAGACACAAGTGGTACTTACTACATGTTTTGCATCCATTGATAATATTGTAAGATTGTTGTCCACCACCTATGCCAAAACAAGAAAAAATAGTGTGAAAAGTGCATTATTTGCCACTTGATGAGCACTTTCATACCTAATTTTCTAATTGTTTATTCATAGGTTTATCACAACTATATTATATTTTTTTTACTTCAAAGGTAGATAAAATCTAGTTAAGTTTAATGCTTCCAAGACCTTGTATTTGTCCATCTCTTTATCAAAAATTCCTCACAACATTGCTCTCTCCTTTAGTGGATCTGTACTTCCATCTCTTGACTCTATGAACAGACTTGGTGTGTATTACTATAACATCCACTCTATCTTGGAAACCTTACATCATGGAAATAGCTAATTCTGCATTTAAGAAACTTGGATTGCCATTTAGATGATGAATTTTTCTCTTCCAAACAGTTGCTCCATTTATACAAAGGATTGATCCATCCTTGTTTGGACTACTGCTTTCACATCTTGGGTGGGTCTAGCTCTGCATCTTTAGTTGACAGAGTTGAGTTGAAAGCAGTCTGACTTATCAACTTTCCCAAGCTAACCTTGCCAAAATGTTGGTTAATTTTCCCACTATTATACTTTGGTTTGTTTTAAAAGTCAGGCTTTACACTTCCTTCAAAATTCATAAATACGTTTTCTCTTGTTTTCTTTCTCCATTCCATTAACCACTTTATATTTCAATATTATGTTGGTGTAGCCAGGCAGGATATTCTCATGGACGCATATGAGGTTGAAAACTATGGCACATTCTCCTTTATTCATTTTCTTATGTACAGTTTCTATTTGCCATCCAATTTTTTGGTGGTCTTAAAGTTTCTTCAGTTCCCTAAAGGGCGGAAATGTTTTGCAACTACCTTGTTCTATCTTCAGGCTAGATTTGATGGTTCTGTCGAGGGTGGCTACTTATATATGATTCTGCCTGTTCCCTCTGGGAACTCCCTCATTGGGGATTGCTGTAGCAAAAGTCTCCATAACTGGTGAAACTACAATGCCGCTTCTTAACCTTTAGTGCCTCACTCTTACCATGCCACTGGCAAAGGGCAACTCCAGCACAGTATTTCCAGAGGTTACTATCTGTAGTTCCTAATGACTACCTCTACCTAATGTGTCTACCAAATGTTGCTGCCTAATGTTCCAACCCATTAATTATATCTAATGCTCCTACCTAAATTCCTACCTACTACTTCTTCCTAGTGTTTTTACCTAATGCTCCTGTCTAATGTTCATACCTACTACCTACCATTTTGCCCAATGGCAGGGCTAGCACATGGTGCTAACCGCAGGAAAATCTTAAGTTACAAAGAATGAGTTGTATGAGTTAAGTCTTGTGTAGTGGTATGTTATGATGGAGGTATATTTCCTGTGGGAAAATGAAGCATTGTGCTTACATAGTGGATATCTGGATTGAATTGCAGAGCATGGGCATGGAAGAAGAATAGTTTCTTGTGTGCTCTTCACATTCTCTTATTTTTTGGATGAAATTATCTATGCAGCCAACCTGACCCTACCTTTATCTTTTGTGCAGAGATGAAGAGTAGTTAACACTTTTTTCTTGAAGTATTTTCATATTTGTTTTTTAATTCATTTCAGCCATGATACCTCATCTCCAGCAAGAGAGAGTTTTGAGAGAAGTAGGTCACAGTCAGCAAGAAGAGAGAATGAAACTGAGTCACAGAATATTTGCCAGAAGTCTTCAAGATTTTCTAGGAAGACTTCAAATACCTCTCTGTTATGTAAGGGGCTCCAGGTTGCACCAAGGAAAACAAGAGACAGTGTCAGCAGTTCACATGGTAGAAATGTTTCTGCTACAACTTTTATAGCTTCTCCACTGCCTGAAGCATGTAGCTCAACTATTATAACGGCAGAAAATTCATCTGTTCATTGTGAAGAAGATAGTGATGCTAGCATGTTCCTCAGATCAAGTATATCTGATAAAGGTAAGGAAGAATTCTGTTGATTTATTGGTTATTATATCTTGATCATATGAACTGTTCCTTGTATTTATAAGAAGAATAGTCTATGCAGAATCATGCCATGTTAGACATATTCATCACTGCTTATATTGCTATACTTCCTCCAATTTCTTTCCATTCAAACTCACACCCCAATTACCCTATCCCTCTAACCTGCTAAACACCATATATATAGTGTTGATGAGAAAAAAAGAAAAAAGAAAAACTCTCCTAATTCAGCCATAGATACAACCCTAGCTGTCTTACACCCATATGAAGCCACACTTCCCAAAACCAGGAATTACATTTTACTGTGTTTGACATGAACATTACCCATTCTTACATCACTACAAACACTGGTTCATTGGATATCAAGGTCCATCATCCCCATGATGCAACTGCCAGAGTGAAAATACAGAGCACTTACTCCTCAGCTGCCCACACTCTCCCTACATTGACACTTACACATTACTTCATTCTATGACCTATGGTTCCACCCTATGGATGTAGCTTCCTGAGCACTAAGGGAGCCCTTTAAGACAGAAGGAATTCCAAGGGTAGGAAGTAAGTAAGCACAGTAAGTACAGAAGGACTTGTTGTAATGCAACCTTGTTTAACAGATTCTTGTGTAACGGACATGGAAAAATATTCATTTAATAAATACAGTAACGATGCTGTTTCTTGTGGGGCAGGGTAGTGACAGGAATGGATGAAGGCAAGCAGGTGTGAATATGAACATGTGTATATAATTACATGTCTGTGTATGTGTATGTATATGTTGATATGTGTATGTGTATGTATATGTTGATATCTGTATGTATGTATATATGCATATATGGGCATTTATGTATGTATATATGTGCATATGAGTGGATAGGCCTTTCTTCATCTGTTTTCTGGTGCTACCTCACTAATGCAGGAAACAGTGATTATGTATAATGAATGAATAAATATATATAGAAGTAAGAAATAGAATAAAATCTATCAAACAAAACAGATAACTGATGAATATATCTTCTGCTTTCTTTGCTTACATTCTCTAATCCAATAACTCACTTCAGTTCAGATGCACTTTTTAGCTACCACCTACGTGTAATTAAAGAACATTTTAAACCCATCACATCTGGAAAATGGCTTGCGAGTGTGAGTATAGTTAAAACATTCAACATACCCTGGAAAATGATTGATATAAACTAAAAGATGGAAAGTGAAATGCAGAGTTGAGCCAGGTGAGTGTCAAGCACTTGTGGATCAGTCACTTAGATTAGCTTTCCCCCACTTTTAAAATGATATAAGAGGATAAAGAGAACCAGCCACTCCACCACATTCTAACTTGCAACAAATTTTTCTTTCATAAGGAAAAAGCCATGGGAGATGATAGAGAGCTGGCCAGGAAGGTGTAGGTTTGCTTTTGGAGCAAGGCTTTATTGATCAACAACACTGCAAACTCAGACAAACTTCTGAATGTTGATCAGATTGTTTTATTTGATATTTATATTAACATTGTTTTATCTCTAAAACACCAAAATAAGATCTGCAATGCCATAATTGTTACTGGAGGAAGCCATACTATAACACTTACCTGTGTAATAATGGACTCTGTCAGGAACTCATCTCCCTAAAAACCTTGTTCTAACAACTCCTTTTAATGGATTGTCACAGCGAACATTTATCAGGAATACATCTCATCCGTTTTAAGTGGTCTCTTTGTATAGGGGAGTGGCTGTAAGTAAGTACTGTAGGTATAGGGGAGTGGTTTTAAGTAAGTACTGTAAGGATAGGGGATTGGATGAGAAATGGGAAGTATTTTGGGAAGTGTGAGGCATGGGGAAGTAGGGAAAAAGGCTATTGAGTGATTGGATGATGATGTGTTGCTAGTGAGAGAAAAAGTTGTGTGGGCATTAGTTGCAAGGAAGGAGTGCAGGAGATTGAGAGATGTACAAGATAAAGTGGCAAGAGATCAAGAGGAAAGGAGAAGTGCTGAGAGAGAAGGTAAATGAGATTTGGGCTGAGTGAGTATCAACATACATCAGGGAGAATAAGGTGTTTTGGAAGGAGCTTAATAGTCTGAGGAAAACAGGAGTACAGATGAGATCATTGGTAAAAGGGGCAAATGGGGATACAGTAGTGGGTAAAGATAAGATGATAAGGAGATGGAGAGTAAGGATTTTGAAGGATTGCTACTTGTACACATGCCTTACATCCTTGGTAAAAACTTTTCAATGCTTCTAGCAACTTACCTCCCATACCATATACTCTTAAAACCTTCCACATGGTCATATAAAGTGAAATCTAAATAAAGAAAACAATATTAAGACTCAATTTTGGTTGGAAAGTGAAAGACGATTAAGTTGAAAGAGTGGGAGAGGATCTATAATCAATACAGTCTCCATTAAGGTGGGTTGTGTGATAAAAAGCCTTGTGAAATATAAGACTATGTGACATGCATACCCAAAGCATGATACATAGTATTAGAGTATGCATAATACAGCATTAATAAGATAAAACCAAGTATTGTATTTTAGTTCTGGTAAATAGTAAGAAGTAAAATCATATAGTAAATGTAGAATCTAATATATGCATATACATGTATAACATAGTCGTAGTGTACATCATGAGCTGTAGTTGTACACAACATATTCAGGGAGACATACAACATTAGTAGTAATTTGTGATTACCTTATATGTGCCATTAAGGAAGAGAATTTTGTGCTTGTGGGATTCCATTAATGCGACTTTTTTTTATCATGCAATCTTATTCTAACTTGTCTGTACTTCCAGCAAGCCGTTTCACTTCCTTTTTTACCTTATTCCATTTATCCACATTCCTGTTATTGTATTATTTCTTCACATCATTTATAACTTGAGTCATATTTGCTTCGATAATAATATCACTGGATGACCCATTTAAACAGTATGTGATGGGAAAATTAATAAAGTTGAATATGGAGTACTTTTCAGTCCTCCAGGTCAATGAAGTGATTCAAATCACTTAGGAAAAGAAAACAATGAAAGATCAGTCATGATGTTGAAGGCTGCAGGAAGGCACTCATCCTCAATTATGGTAAAGTTCTGGTAATGGAGTGTCTCAATTTAAAGAAAACACACTCAAAGACAAGGAGTCATGTAGTTGTAAGTTATTGGAACATATATAGGATAATGTTTTTTTACCAACACATCACTGACCTTACAACAATCAGAGAAACTGATGCACTATCACCACCACACCTTGTCTTCATATATGATAACCTAATAACATAGCAGTGGAAAATATTAAAGATGATATGCTAACTGGTAAAAGAGATCTTGTGATGCTGGTTTTCAATTATGTCATTAAAAAGAACACATAACAAGGGCCAGACAAGATACATAATTCATGGTAACTATAGAAAGTTAAATCAGATTGTTGAATATAACTTAGGAAACTTAGTGCCACAGTCAGAGTACAGACCACTGCTATAGAATGTACTGTGAAATCTATGAAGGAAAGGTCAGAACATGAATACCACTGGCTGCTAATGAGGGAAAATTTATGGCAAAGAGTGAGATATGATTCAATATTTGATGTCAAGGTGCAAGAGGGATAATTGAGACATCTTAGTGATGAGCCAGATTTTAAAAGATAGGGGATGGGAGAAAAAGAATTCTGTCCACTCATTCCCTGCATGTAGTACAAGACAACTAAGAGGGGTGGGAGCAGGTGGCTTGAAATCCTCCCTTCCTCTATCACTTTCCAGAAGAAGGAACAGAGCAAGGAGTCAAGGGAGGAATTTCCCTCTAAGGCTCATTTATCTGTTCTTGTTGCTACCTTGCTCATGTGGAAAATGATAAGCATGTATGAAAAAAAGTAAGAAGCAAAATTTAGCATGACAAGAATCCTTGAAAAGAATATTGTGGAGAAAGCAAAAGAAACTTTACAACTTTTCCATAACTTCTTCAGGAGTAATTTATCAGTTAAAAGAGTATCAGGTCAGTCTGAAATCCAAAAGAAAAAATGATTTAGGATGAAGAATTATGCATGGAGATGAGTGATTGGCTTAGTAGTGTTTTAACAGTGGAGGACATTATATCCCAACATCAGAAGGTTGGGATAGGAGAGAGGTGTTAGAAAGCATTGAAATTACAAGAAAAGACAATATCAGGTTATTTATAATCCTTGAGCCATAAAGGCTCATGATCCAGATGAAATCTTTCCTTTTGTGCTAAAGGAATTAGCAGTTACACTTGACAGGCTAATTGAACTGTCAGTACATTCCTAGAGCAAGTCGTGCCAAAGGAGTGGAGGAAGACAAACTTTGTTTGCAACAGGAAAGACAGGAGGTAGGTCTTGCATTTTATCCATTGAAGGAGTTGAAGATGTGCTTGGAGGGCTAAGAAAGCCTAGCTTTGGCTTGGTAAAATCATGTGCAAATAATAGGGAAGGGAAAGGAGTTATTTTGCTACTTAGTTGTTCAGTACACTGTGAAATTTAGTTCTACATTTCATCAAAAGCTATGCTGGAGTTGATTTTTTTAGGGCCATCTTGGATTTTGTCTGTTCTGAGGTATCCAACATCTTAGTGAAAGTTGCCAGATTCATTTTTTTTAGTATTTTAGTTCTTCTGAAATCAACCTTCAAACCTTGGTTAGAGGTACCATTGGATGGTCCTCTATTATGTACATGCAGTCTGGAGGATGACTACTTGATATTTACAAGACATAGCCTTACCTTTGATGAAATTTTCAGTTAGCAGCTGTTGGTTCTCTGGATCAAGGAATGGATCATCTATCACACCTCCACATGAATACTGATAAAAGTCCTGTAGAGACATAGGAATTACTAATAATAATCTATTCTATACTTATGTATTTATATTCATAATTACCCCAGTAGTAGTATATATGAAAGAGTCCTGGTGATAACCATGGCCTTTCTAGAGGCCAGTAGCGGGGAAATGTAAAATCTTTTGGAATGAGGAATTCTTTAGCGAGACTATACTCCTCATGATACAGCCTCGCCAAAGGTAACATATTTTGGGGATATAATCTTCAGTAGGCAGTCAATAACTCCACCTATTCTGTATTCTCAGCAAGTTAGATTCTCTCTCTATTGGTCATATCTTTGGTAACATAAAAGAAGCCTGGATTATTACTTACCTCACAAGGTGTAACATCTCCATGGTCCATCTTATACAACATTCTGGCTGCTATCTCCTTGCATGTTGTTGTATTGCATTCATCACCAACTGAGGGGTATATAAAAATGATGATATTCCATTTTTTAGGAAACGTGAATTTTTCAAGTGAATGTTGAGAAATCAAAAGGAACTGATGTCACATGGAGATATTCAGAAAACACATCAGACACCAATGCTATTATTATTAATAGAAATGATGTCTGATTAACACCTGTTTAGTCATGAGAAGGTACAACTCATGGATAAGCATATGAGTGACATCAAAACAAGAGCTACAGTACATGACACTGAGAGGTCATAAACTGTAAGACTGGATTATGAGAGAGGAGACAATTAAAGATGAATCTTACCAAAGCTTTAACTGCATAATAAATGTACTGAAAGAAAAAATACTGTAATGTGGATGAATTCATTGTTTTTGTATAAAGACAGAGTAATAAAAATGTTTATACCAGAACAACTAGGTCTGAAAAGTCGATGAGAATGAATAAAGAGGTAAAATACAGAATGCTGATTGCTTAATGGAGGGTTGTCAACTTTTCAGGTAAACAAAGAAGATGATTTTGTAGCAAACTTTTGAGGGGGTGTGGAGACAAATTCCACCACAAATTTATAAAACTTATCTCTGACAACCAGCATTGGTCTTC